>LYUA01000538.1:358798-388173 GCA_002093875.1 Calopteryx splendens | reverse complement strand
TGTTGTTCATCGGTTCAAGTACAATAGATTCATGTGTTCATATATTCGATATATACTACGTGAAGAATGCCATCTATTGACAGATATTCAACTAACTGAATGTGCTTGACTTGCCCGGCATTTTTGTTTTCCTACATAGGTTATGTCATATTTTTGTCCAACCATGTATCTGCGGAATCATGTAACTTGAAATCGTGTAAGTCAAGGACTCACTGTACTACTTTTTCAAAACCTTATTAAAGTCCATTTCTTTTTATAACTAATTTTATTACACTCTATGTTTAAAGAAATACACTTTTTTTTTCTAATTTTCATTCTCAAAGCATTACCTAAAAAAATAAGAAATAAATTCCTCTAACTCTGTTGCTAACTTTACAGTAATTTAATGAAATATCTATCCATTGGCTTAGGCAAAGGTTTATCATTTCCAGGAATCGACTGGAAAGCTTTGATTGTGCAGAACCTCTGCCTGTCTTATACACCTCCACCATGGCTTCAGTGGTTAGAACCATCAAAGTTAATAAATCGGCAAAACATGCAGCCAAGGATTGGAGAAAATTATGATTTAAAAATTATTCCTATACTCTTAAGATTTTCAATGAGCGTCTACCTAATTGCACTATTTTTCATTTTCAATAACACGTTTATTAGATCTCACAGCATTGCATGATATGGCCAACTCCTTTTGTTTTTCTTTATCTGCAACACAATGGCTACTTATTTTCAATGTTTTTAATCCACAACAATATCTACTGAGAGAAGTCAGGACCCCTAAATTACAGAAAAGCTTTTTGATCGTCCATTAGACATTCTGAAAGCCTGCAGCCATCATGCACATAAATAAATAATCATATTGAGGTCATGTGATGGAGATAGATCATTTTTTAACCTATGAAGTTATTTATGTTCCATAGTTACAGACCATAAGTTAACTGTTCTTAAACTACAATTGATTTTGGCAGAATGAATACAAGATATGATCACGACAATAAAATGATGCTGATCAAGTGATCATTTAACAACAAAAGGTTGAGGAAACCAGCCTTGAACCTCAAAAGGGTTTTACACATGCATACAAAGACAAATAAGGAAATGATATAAAATCCTCATGAAATGAAGAGTAAAAATACACATATATGTGAAGGTATGCATGCTGGTGAAAATTATTTAAATGGCTATAATGATAACCATATAAGTTTCAAAATTTCATTAAAATAATGTAATCATATATGTCAATAATTAGGTACTTTAAGTTTTATTACAATCGCCTAAAGTGCATATAAGTACTACATACATAGAATATCAGTCAATAATGGATTTTGATTGCTGAAAATTCAATTCCCAACCGAGTTTCGCGAATATATAACCAGAAAAATATTCATTGGATCTTAGAAGTGAAACCTATGAAACCCCAGTGACGGTTACGAGATGTCCCAGCAGTGAAAAAAAGGTCTTGTATCATAACTCATATTTTCAATATTTTGTAACTCCATGGTAATCAAAAAAAATGTAAAGGCTACACATTTAGGGTGACAAGCCATTTATTCTTGCGACTATATATATTGGTAAATAAGCCAAACAGTTGTTACATATGATCAATTCCAAAATTCCTACAATATCTATTATGCACTCGGCACAACCTATGAAGTTATGTAATTCTACTCAATATATGATGGCATTATATAATTCTGCACAGCAAATGAGTGTACTATAAAATACATACATGCAAATACACGTAACGCAAAAAGTACAATGATAACAAGATATTTCTTTCAATCCACCTCACCAACACGTCAAGTTATCCATTCACTGTAATGTGTCAATGTTTTCGCAACAACTAATTTTATCCCCGCCCTCTCCTTATTGCGTCAGAGCACATTATAAGTACCAGATTCAAAGCGGGTTACATCTTATTGTTAATAGTTGTAGGATACGGATAGGATTGACAATACTGGCTTGAGAATATTTCGACACGATAAAAACATTAGTTGGAATTACGGCATGCTTAACACAATTTTATAAAATTTACCAGCCACAGATTAAGGTTTCATAGTTTTGACATAATTATTAATTTTACATTTTCATCAACGTTTACAGAATAAGAACGACGAATATAAAATGCCTTGACATAATGGACTACAAAAATAACGACAATGAATAGTAACATATGGTAATGGATATGTTGATCGTGTTGGAAACAAATACAAATTATTTTAAAAGAGTAGAAGATAAAAAAATTGCTCATACCACTTAAGTATTCAATCCAGCTTTGTACCGTTTCTGGAGGATCCGTTTCTTTCATGTGTTTCAGAGCTTCGTCTAACAGGACATCGCCTGTGGGAGTATCACTCTTTATCAATAACTTCCGATTCAATAGACTCTTACGTCTCATCCCCGCTTTTTCGAGTTCAATCCGTCCACGAATGGCCAATTCGATAAGGATACAGCCACGTAATCCACTAGATATGCAATCATTCCAAAACGACGTATAACCCTGGAAGTACACATAATAATTTTAAACACAAAAACCTTAGGTGCAAATCACAGAAAAGAAATATCATTAAAACCAAATTAGGCTATGGTACAAAAACCACAAAATAGCGAATGACACGTTTCAGCCATTAACACACTTTGGTTTAGCAACACTAAGTTTCTTAATCTCTATTTACCTCCTTATCTTTTAATCCAAGTAAAAGAACTTCTTCCATTAGCGTGAGTCTAGTTTCTTTGGAATCTCCGTCTTCTATATCATCGTCTCTATCACATTTTCTTTCATCAGAATTTTGAGCATCTTTGGAGACACTGTCAGAAGTCTCTCTCACAGCGCTCCGTCGTTGAACGAGCCCATCACCACGATTCATATTGGGTCCGATGTGTAAAGAAAATCAAGCGGAGGATAATTACACCCTTTCCGTAGTGGATTCAATTATTCAATGTTGACATTCTTCGACCATCCACATACACCCAACTTCAATATGGCGACGCCTGATGTTTTACAATCTCGAACCCATATGAATTATTCCCATGATTCCAATGGCGAATTGCGCTCCATTCGTTGCTTAGCAACGGTAAACAACTGGAATCACTGGAATGTTATTACATGAGATTTTATCTCTAATGTTTTTATTTTACAAAATTACGCAGTTATTGTGGGGAACAAGTCGAGAATGGATTTCAGCAAATATAACCCTCGCGTTTTAATAGGAAATTGGCAAGAAGAAATCTTTTTAATGGAGGTAATCCGTGAATACTAAATAATATCATAGTGTGCCTAACACAATGCTATTACCTGCTCATTGAGTGTCGCTCTATTGTAAATAACTAGGAAAGAAAACGAATATATGACATGAAGAAGGAAATGGGAGAGTTAAAGGCGCAAAAAGCTCGTAGACTCTTTGATAGCATATTGAAAGAGGTAAGTATGTGGGAAGCAATTTCGGTATTTCACACATCATCCCTTGCCTTGCAAGAAGAAACAGCATTGCGTAATCATATATATGAACTTCTGTTCTCTTTTTAACGCCTAATATTTTAAGAAAGTCCAAAAGTGCTTCCAAAGCTCACCCTTTCTTTTTATGAACATGCTTATTTGGGATTTGCAGTTGTTAAAAATGTCCTATGTGATCCAGGCTATTCTCCTTGGTAATGTATGGAAACCTCCACGTTATTTGAGGGACAGTGTGAATATAAATGAGTACCCCTATTAATAAACACGTACAAAATGTCCATGTAGAAACATATGTATATAAAACATGAACATTAGCTATTTCTTTCAATACTAAGTTTGTCCAACTCTACGTGAATAACTGAGACATACAATTTGGGGAGAATTAACGTAATTATGATTTCATACTAGATAAGAGTTGATTTGTAAAAAGTTGCTGTTAAGAAAGAGGAAGTCGTACCAGTATAGAAAATATATTTTATGTAACTATGACCATTCAATAATCTTGTGGGAGGATAAATCCTTCATGGGTGCCTTCTCTAAAAAATAAGATGATAGGTACCTACTCATGATGTTAAACTCCACAGCAGGTAATATCCCTCAAAATATGCCCATGAATTGTTATCATGGTTAAAATTCCAACTGGAATTGTTAGCAGGTTCTTGCAAGATCCAGACAGATTTAGCATCCAACCAGCATGATCCATCAAAAATTAGTTATATCCTGAAAAATTCCTGCAGGAATTTAGAGGAAGAAATCACAGGGTCATAGTGGACGTGCTACATCAGTAGATTCCTTATAAAATGTAGTTGGAAGGAAAGCCTTCTGCAGTACATATTCTCAGAGGCATGGACATTTCCTAATAAATACTCATGCTTCTTCAGATGAATCCAAATAGTAGTCCAGTTGGAAGGCCAATTTTATCTATTATATATATTGGGGTAAGGCTATTCAATATCAATACTATGTCCAAACATTATTGAAAGAATATATTTTAGCATAATGCCTTTGTACATATATGGATCTAGTGAATTTTGCCTACTATGGTTGATGCATTTTGTTTTGCTCCAAAATAGCATTAAACATTCTAGACTAGTTCTTAGCATAAATGGT
Source organism: Calopteryx splendens (assembly GCA_002093875.1). Lineage (NCBI taxonomy): Eukaryota > Metazoa > Arthropoda > Insecta > Odonata > Calopterygidae > Calopteryx > Calopteryx splendens. The sequence continues at coordinate 383,615 of LYUA01000538.1, read as the reverse complement.
TTTTATCTCTTTGATTATGAATTTTCACATTTAGAGATTCTCAAAATAACTTGAAATATAAAATATCTCTGTGAATAACTAAGGGAATGATCCTATTCTTATATTTGGGCTTTCTTTGGGAAAGATAACCTACTTACTTAAGATATAGCAGCTACCTACTGACATTATAATTGTAATTTTACAAGACTGTAACAGTGAGTCAGCTTTATGTGAGTGATATGTAATTTCTTCTCTTGCTGGAAGCAAAATGAGATAAAAACATTCCATTTTGGCCTACCTTACCTTAGATACTACTTTTGCAGAAATGAACAATTGTAGAAAATTTGTTCTCTAATGAAAATTTTGGCTATCTAGCACTCAGAATGAAAATCCTTTATGAAACAAGAAAATAATTATTATTATCTACCTAGGTATCTTATTAATGTTTATCTTATTTTAAAAGATTGGTCCATATTAGTCTGAGGATTGTCAGATGTTTTAATGTAAAGCTCTGATTTGTTTCAGTGACAATCTCTTATTTCATATGCATTTTCAATACTCTGACTAAACTATACCTTTTTGAATTTCACCAATTGAAGGATAGTGGGCAAGGTATTCATTTGAAAAACATTACCATTTATGGGAGAATTGAAATGATTGGTACACACTCAAGGAAGACTGTGTGACCTGAAAAGTAAGATAAAATGGGTACAGTTTTTCGATACATACATAAAACTTAATGTAATTAAAAATAGGCTTTTTATATAAAAATCCTACATATGTGAGGAAATAAGCAAATGAGTAATCATATTGTTGTATGCCCTTCATTTTCAAATATAACACAAGAACTGATGGGTAAGGAATTATTGAAGGCTGGCATGGCAGGATAAATTTCAAGATATAAAAGTCAAGCTAGTTTATTTTCTTTAATCAAATAACTTGGGATAAGTTCTCTCATAATGTATGCCACCATGATGGTTAAATATTTTTATTTATTCTTTGGTTAATTTTGGTTTGGTATGAACATTTTTGTTCAGTTACACAGTAGGTATTGTGTGATGTTTACTCTGAAGAAACTAATCATTTTTATTTCATGTTAAACACTTTTTTTTTAACATACTCAGTCCCCAGCTCTGTATCTTTCCATTTCCAACTATATACTATCATTATATAGCACAGTTATTGAAAGAAGGGATATTCATTAATTCATCAACAGAATCAATGAAATAAGCTAAATTTGGGACCATGATGGACATGATTAATAATTAAAAAACTTGAATGAAGGGGTGACAATATCTCTTAGAGTAGAGTACTTAGTTGCTGACCAAAAGGTTTTGGACACAAAAACTGAGGATGCCTTTGGATGCTGACAACTAAGCCCATACTGTGTGATTATCTTAATACTACATATTTCTGCGAAACTGCAGGATACCCAAGGAAGGGAATGACCTGGGTCCACACAGCTGCAGAGTAAGGGCCCTTAATCAGTGTATATACATTTGGCTTAGTAGGTGATATATTATGAGTTAAATTTTTTTGCAATTCAAATTCAGTTAGAAATAATAACGCTATAGAGAGAGATAAAAACATATGCAACATAGGGTCAGTCCCCATTCCCTCTTAGTGGGTCCAAGTAATTTGTACTGATGTTATCACTTAGTTATTATTCAACCATGGCGGCAAATGCCTTTCTACCAGGGGGTACCAATTTTTCTTGCCTCAACGTGCCCTGACTCCTTCACTTGAAAGAAGTATTACTATTATAACTCATTAAATTGTTTCCCACGTAAATTGCTCTATTAAAATATGTAATTTTTGTTGCCTAAATCTCTCATGGCCAGTGCACCATTAAGATCCCTGATAAGTCTTTGCTTTACAAATTTTCCCAGAGGCCAAACTTCCAGAATTTACTCAACATCCTAAACAGAGGTGACTCTTTGGGTCGAGAATATTGTGAAATGACATATTTGCATTGCTCCTGTACACATCAAAAGTAAAGTTAAGTGAAAAAATAATTTTTCATTTTTTACACAAGTCTTTCATGACAAGGTTGTGTCAATATTTACACACTTTATCATAGAAATATTGATATGGAAATACTGCTGCAAGACTTTCTCAGAATTGCTATCGTCAAGACAATATTGGCAATCACATGGCAACATTGCTACAGATTTCAAGCTGAGATTGGTAAAGGGAGTGAGATAATGAATATCCATCCAAGAGCTCTGAGGGTTGCTGTAAATTTCATGCATTAATAAGTAAGTCCCCTTATTTTGTAAAAGAAGAATGAATAGTACGTACAATGGCATAGCCAGAGCTTGTGCTACCAAGGGTGGCACCTGAGGCTTTCTTCCTCCCCCTTAACTGCAGGTATTCCTTTTTCACTACTAATTTGGAATTTAGGATGATGATATAAACCGCTGCTAACACAGATAATTTGAGTATAGATTTATGAAAAATTAAAACAAAACATTTTCATTTTTTAAGAATAAATTAAATTTGTTAAATCTAATTTTTTGTTATTATGAAAGCACCAGGGCATAGTAGTCCAGTGGGTAGAGTGCTGAGCTACTAACCAGAAGGCCTGGGTTCGATTCCGGGTGATGCCTCTTCACCCAAACTGTGGGTCTGGTACGAAGTCTGTACCATTTTTTGGGTACCAGGTCAACCTGGTAAATCACAGGCAGTATAGGTAAATGAACTAGCCACCCAACCCTGATGTAGGGATTTTACACGCAGTTGGGCTTAGTCTACTCTCACCTACCAAACTGACCTTTGGGTACAATAGTAAAATTTAGCTCTATTAAATGGTAGTTTACAACACCAAGGAGATAGTTGTGTGAATACTGCTATCACTCTAATAAGTGATATGGAAATGAATGAGTGAAGAGTCATATAACCGAAGAATGAATTAAATTAATCTTTGATTACAAAGCTGTGTCGACATTCTGAGCAAAGAACTTCGGGACAGGGCTCAGCCGTCGAGCTCAATTTCTTGTCTTAGAATTGAATGGTGCCCACTCCATGCTTTTGTTGTGTACCTTAATTTATTCATAATTAAGCGACTCGATTTTGGCCTACAGATCTTTATGCGATCCTCTGAAATATCCCTCGTATCCACTAATGGGTCGTAGTTGTGGACCTACTAGTAGGTTTGTGGTTGGTAAACACTGCTATTGTAGTAGATCTGCGCGACGGGCATGGCAAATATCGCGACTATTGACTGGTAGGTGAAGTGTTGGTTGACAGGCTTCTTCGTCGTTTCGTAGAAAATGATCTTAACATTTTTGGGGCCGTATGGTTAGTGTAGTGTGTATACCTAAGTCCCGGTTTCCATTTTCGGGAGGGTACGATTTTCCTCTTCCTTTGGTACTGCACGAGAGGCACTGCAATTATATAAACCTACAACACCGGCAATCTGATGGAACCAGAGGCGCATTTAGTTTATGTCGACCGGGGGCGGTCCCTGAGATGTCCTCCCCACTCCGCCTCTCCGCAGATTTTCATTTTTACTACTCGCTTGGGGTGAAAATGGAAATCTTTGGGGAGAGACGACCCACCAAAAGTGACGCCTCCGAAAGTTTGCCGCCCACCGAAAGTTTACGCCACTAGGTGGAACGTAATATTTGGATACCTTTGAATCTTTCATTAGAATTAAGATATTACGAACAGCGGTTATCTCTGTACCATTCTAATCTTCTTATTTCTGTATTTTCATGATAATCCAATCACATAAAGGGAGGGTATATCCTTCAGGTATTACTGTGAACATGAAATGACTGTGAAATTCACATCTCCTCACGGTTATCAGGGCTTGATCTCTTTCCTCAGGGCACCAGCAAGCAAGATCCACCGGTTAGGTCATTCAATTTCAATTCAAACGCTTACCAGTGGATTTGAATCGCAAAATTGACATCAATCCGATCTTTTCTCTCTGAGTTTTGTTTAAAAATGTTAAATGCTTCGATCGCCATTAGCATCATTGCGGGTGGGGGAAGAAAGCAAGAAGGGGAAGCAGAAAAGCGAAAGAAGGCTTGTTATCAGAAGAAAGAACAACTGTAAGCAAATATCCCTAACTTGAGCATATGAAAACTGTTCAAGAAATACCGCATAGATTACTTCTCTGCGTCTTTGAGGCGTGAGCGATAGCAGCAGCTGAGAAAAGTAGATTAGAAGCGTTGGAAATGTAGTTCAACAGATAAGAAGAGGAAACGTAATTGGACACATTTTAAAGATCGAGTGTCTGTTTAAGACTACAGTGGAATAAATAAATGGAATTTAGGAACTTCAGAAAAAGACGAAGTGTAAGTTACAACAAACAGTAAATAACTAGGAAGGAATGAGGAGATTGGCAGATAACAGGATAGCTTGTACGGCTGCTACAAAATAATTCTCGTGAATTATAAGGTATTATGATTATCAAATTCAAATATTTCTATGACTTCGTGAAAATTTGGTAGTGGCTGACTGTGATGACTGAAGCTGAAGGACCATGCAAACATGGACCATACATCCACGCCTAGCAAAACCTTCAGGACTTCTGTAGGTTAAAGAATTAATAGGGCAGCGTTAATTTTGCTTTTGCATAGATTGATCTAATGCGCGTATTCATTTCTCTCATTCATCTCTAACTACCAGGAAAAATGCATGTATGTAGAAAATTTCAATTTTTGATCTGAGTAAATCATTAAATTTTGAAGCCTCCTTTCTTTTTTATTTTTTCTGGTATTATTCCTATACAAATAACAAATATAAAGGCATAAGAAGCTAGTAAGGAAATAACTATATTACAGAAAACACATGCTACTACATTTAGGCCTCTACCGTTACGATACCTATCATACATAAAAATGTTTTCTAGAAGAGAATACTTCTCCCGCAAGTATATATGTCCCACGCTCTGTACAATTTATATTATCTGATAAATCTTTTCCAGATCAAAAGCTAACAACCAATATTAGAAATATAATAAATACCTACATTACAAGCATTCAAGCAAGAAAATCTCCCAACGGCGAAATCATATTTATATGCACACACTGATTAATATATGTGTACATGTGTAGACAAAAAATATCTGGGTAAATTTTCCTAGAAATACCAGCACTGATAATATTATGAAGTCGTAAATCAGTAATCGTAACTAGTCTATGTGGTTAATGTCTATCCCCAGCCTTAACTACTTTATTCATTGAATCACTTTTACACTGCGCGATTGTACATGAAAAGGACTATATTTCAGTCGCAACAGAACGGTTTACTTTTTGGATTCGTATATAAAGGAAAGAAAAATTGTCATTGGCATGAGATTCAAAGATTCCTGGTGCACTGACAACTTCTGTCCGAGGCTATGCGTTAATATATTATATGACATTTTGTTTGTTCATGTAGAAATATCCATATATACCAAATGAATTTCTCTTGTGAGAATTTGTGTCCATTTCTTTGGTCAATGAATGTATCACTTCTTTCAGGTACCCCTTTCACCGCCAGACGAATGTGTTCGATTCGGTAGCATCGTTCAATTCTTGGCGCCAAATGTGTTGGGAGCACCTGCCGGTGAAGGAAAGAAGTGCTGCCTAGCACTCTCTTGCCTTCCATCAGATGCGGAGGTTGATTCGGGACAACACCTGGCAGAAGGATGCTTGATCTCGGCCTCGCCTCACCTGGACGCTTGTGTTCGCAACGCTTTCATCATATGCAGGTAACCAAAATTCATATATATATTTCATTATAATGCGTAGGCTAACAAGGTTTTTCGAAAGTTTTGTATTATTTTGCATGTTATTTTTAAGTAGAAGATTATAACTGTGATTAATTGACTGAAATATAAAATTAAGTCGTTTTTGGAAAGTGACGCGAATGCGGCATGAGCTACTATGAAATATAGTAATTATATCATACTACTTTCCTGTCTACTTTGCCATTAAAAATAATTTTACAGTACCGATTTCTATAGAAAGTTACTTAAGACATATAATTTGATAGTTAGACTTCCTCCGAACGGCTCGAAAGAATTTTAAAATTATTTGGTTGATTTGAGAGAAGATATGTGCTTATGTTTTTCTTCGTTCCACGATTCAGTGCCTTAACGGATTTCAGACGCTCTATTTCTCCCGGGGCTAGTTCTCGCGATGAGGAAGGAAATTGTTTGTCGTAAACGCTCTTACAGGTGTTCTTGGTCATTACCTTTCACGTTCTCTGGATCGCGCCTTCAGCCAACCATTGTGACAAGTATGCCAACATATCGTGGGTCGTTTAGTTAAACTCATATTTTTAAGGGCTTTCATTTTGGCGAGTACTCACATAATTTATTTTTTAGTTTAATTTGAAAACGGTCTCCGAGTATCATCGGCAGTAGTAAATATCCCTTTAAAAATGAACAATTTCAATTGATAATTCTTTTAGAGATAAAGTTACATCTATAGGGTGTTTTATTAGTGCTTCATTCTAAGCAATCGTTTTGGTCTTTCAAATTCTTAAAGCGAAAATGATCTAGTCATTTCTTTCGACTGATCACCACAGTGCAATGAGGAATTGGGGTCTCGGAATAAGAAAAATCAAAACTGCTTATTCTTCAAGTTATTTTTAATTAAGACTGTTACTCTGCGGTCCATTGAAACAATATTTGCAATAAAATTTTACATTATTTAATAATTTACTGATTTTGTGAGGCCAGATACCAAGGTGGAAAATCAATTTTGAGGCCCATTGAATATTCACTTATGACGCCTTACCGTTTGCCACCTGCCACCCTATGCTGTGCCCCCTTTTCCGAGAGAGCCCCCATCCCTTACAATCACCATGTTCCTGTGCGCGAGTCCTCCACCGATCGCCGACCAGATAATAACGTATGTGGAGTTTGTTTCTAAAATGCATCAAATCCAAAATACGACTTTTAGTAACACAAGCATGAGTATCGTATCTTATGCTGTGGAACTGGAAACATTAAGATATCTTTGCATAAGATGTGGTACATATTCCTCGAAAAAATGCCCATGTGGGTAACTCATAACAATCACTTGTGGCTATGCCGCACCAGCGGCTCATTATTTGAAAATTTTGGATTTGATACTTTTTGTAACTTAACTCTGACATCAGGCGGCGCTCTCATTCGACTCATGGAGCATAAAACGCTCTCTCCCTTGGGGCTCCTTCCCCTCCCCCCACACAACTTCCTCCGCCTCCTCGAGCCTTTACCGGTGGACGGGCCTTCCGTCGTGAATCCGCGAGTGGGGAAGGCAATTTCTCCTTTTTCGGGGCGTTGATTGAGAGAGTCAGTCGAGGATGATTTCTGTACTGGCCTTGAGGGAGGGGGGGGTGGTGGTGAGTGGTGGAGGTGGAGATGAGTAGGCATGAGGGAGGTGATTGGTGGGCGGGGGGGGAGGAGGAGTAGGAGGGAGCGCTTATGTGGCAGGTTGCGGACGGATGGGATGACGACCTAAGGATTTGAAGTGGCAGGGACGAGCGTGGGGCGGGGGGCGACTAGAAGAGCCGCTGCTGGGGGAAGCAGGTGTTGTGCGCGGGCGCGATGACGTTCGATCCCACCTCTCACTATACCATCTGCTTCTCTATCCCCCCTCCCCAAACCCCTCCCTCCCTCTTTCTTTCTTCCTCTCTCAAACACTCTCCGCATTCCTCGTCCCGAGGCCACCATTAAGTTTCCTCCACACTGAGAAAAAAGCTCCAAGATCTCTCTCTTTCTGTCAACATACATGTGCAGGCACACACAGGTATGCCGCAGTGATCCGCCGAATCATCGTCCTCTCTTGCTCGCTATGACGGACCGGAAATTTTTTTCCTCCATTTCCCTCACGACGAAGAAAACTGGACTTGTTTCTTTTCCCGGCCCGAGCTCGGGTTGAGCGCAACAAATCGAGGGATGGAATGAAACCTCGAAACAACGCGACCGCTACGAATTTTTCTTTCTTCCATGCATTCCCCCTTCCACCACAAATGACAGGTGGCTAGTTTATTGAAATTGGTTGAGAAGAAACCGGTATTTTGTCTGGCTTCTTCCACAACAAATTTACAGAATTTTTATTTTAAAAAAGGAAGGAAATATCTTTGTCGAAAATTCACAAATATACCACATTCGTCTGAAGTGGGTGGTTGTGGTTTTTTTTGCTCATAAAGTATGGCCTCGTCGTGAAAAAAGAGTCTAGTGGGATCAGAAAAGTGCAGTTATCCGAAATAAATGGATTTGATCTACTCCACTAGCAGTAAAAAATATGCCGGAGTGTAAAAGGTACCATACAGGCTGAAGCAGTGGCTTTACGAGCTTTGCGGCTCTGACGATTCTCACTCTCTCTTCTGACAGGTAACCTGGTGGAATATTTTATTTAAAAATTATTTGGAAGTTAAAATTTACTATCTTAGCCCCTGACCACATATTTTAAAACAAATCATGCATCTGATAGAACCCTTACTAATCATTGGTTACTTATGATTTAACCGTTTGAACGTACACATTTATCACTTATCTTAAATCAACGCTGCTATTTGTAAACTATGGGGAAGCATGATTCTGCTGTTCGCCCGATTTTGTGGAGAGTTCTGGTAGGTAGTCATCCAGTTAATGCCCGTCGTTTATTAAAAAGAATTAGTGTGGTGACATGGGACCGGTTTTAGGGGGGCAAGAAAAACCTGTTTATTTGTCCATCGCCGACCATTGCTATTTTTTTTATCTTTTTCAGGTCACCGGATATATTTTGATATGCTCCCTTTGTGTATAGGCAAAATAGAGCAGGTAAAAATGACCAGCTAACTGTCTCTGCTTTAGGAACGTATGCAATCACACTTGTTGAAAAATATTCACCGTTTATTATGTTAATCGATAGGTTTTCTTGTATCCCACGTGAGATACATAGTCTTTGGATAACTTTACTATCTTTAACAATCGGAAGTTTTGACTTATGTAAAATTGAAATTAACTCAATACACTGACAATAGAAACCCCATTGTTTTGTATCAATGAATAACGTGCGACCCGGTGCCTTCTGGAATCCTTTAGTAACTTTTACTCAAGTCGTGAATGTTTAGCCCATAACATCCCGGTTTTATATTGTCATGTTAAATCCAATCGTTAGTAAACGTGGACTTTTACTTAAGGTAGAAATTGCCAATGAGTCCAATTCTCTAAACAATTCAGACTGCTTGCTAGTGAACAAAATCATCCTAACCAAATTGACTCCCTATTTAAGTTAACTAGCCTTGTAACGGTCTGTTTGGACTTAGCTAGCGATTATGGATTTTATTCTTGGCTTTAAATGTTAGTTAAAGTTAAACTTCAGGTTAACGAGACATTATAAAACCTGGCCTGCATGTGCTTATAATGTTAGCGGAATTAAGTTTTTATTTGAAATCCCAGTGCTGCCCACAGAGTTCAAGGGCCTGAGGCAGAGCAATTTCGCCGCCACCTCCACCTTCTTGGGACTCCATCTGAACACCCTCTTTGGGGAAATTACCCCTATCCCCCCGAATCTGGACGACTATGGGTTGAACATCTTATTCCATTAACGAATTGAACTGGATGATTGAAATTATGAGGTAACCTGCTTTAATTGTGGGCTCATTTCCTTAGGTTTTTTTGACCCAAAAAAGTTTTATCATCACCAAAATTGAAGCTCTATTTTTACTATCGCCGCGCCGGCTTGAATATTCCAAAGGCTAGCGAGATAAACTTGCCGGTTCGAGTCTCACGTCAGAGGTGGAAGTTTATCAGTAAAGTAATAACTTTCTTGACTTGCATTGGCGATGGGACGTCAGCCGTTGGAGTATCAAAGAGCCAATTACAACTTCTATCTAGATAATTTGTCTTCTACTTCTTGGTAATACAAAACTTAAAATACTACTTTGCGACCACCTGGCTGTAATCTGCTACTCCAATGTGGGCGAGTTTTATGGAGTCAATAACAGTACAAGTATCCACCGTCGAAGTGACTGAAAGGGATAAAACATCCATTTCCTAGGTTTGAAACTTTTTTAGCAACGTGATGCCAAAGAACAGAATTTGAATTTCTGTTCATTACCGTGCCAGCTACTATACGCGCTCGCGGTGGCTTGAAGGGAAGCATGTAGATGTAAATATAGAATCGATATATCTTCTAAAATGCTTCATACATTATGTTAGCTTCCCTAAAGACTCCCCAGTGACTTTTATTAGATAATTGGAAAAAGTGTCAAAAACAATCAAGCATATATTTGCAATGCCGAGAAAAAGGCTTGTCGACCTTGATTAGACCTATATTTTGCGAAATGGCGTTTTGTTCGGCCTCAGTGCAGCTGTTCAAAATTTTGACGCAATTGGTAATTGGAAGAGTTGTGTAATCGCTTGAGGTATTTTCCTTGTTAATGGCTGATTTCTCCAACCTTGACTCAACAGGGGTAACAGTACGTAGGATGTTATGCAGTGAAATGCCTCAGATAATTATACGGGACAAGCAAACATCCGTCTTTGGCCATTTCATTCGAAACTAGTACAAGTTTATAAATAATTAGAATGGTGGAGAGTATAAGCTGCTGTATATTCTAGCTGATGTTAGCACTCTATTGTAGCAGGTAATGTGTTTTGTTCTAGAAACCGAAATTTTTTATGAAGTAGCCATTAGTGTCAGAGCCACAAAAAAATGATGTTCGAGATAAAAAGTGTTTTCACAGAAAATTATTTTTAATAATTTTCCACATAAGACTTAAGCCATGGGTGTCAGCTACGCATATACTATTCTGAAATATGTAAAAAAAACTCATTTCACGTTACAAGCAGGCTCTCTCATCCCTTGCTCTGCATCAATTTTCGTATCTTTGATTTCCTTAAGAACCCCACCTCTCCGGAAAAAAGTCATTCTCTCTCTCTCTCTGAAGAGTTTTACTTCGCTCGAAAAGCCTTCCACCTCTCCCACTCTTCAACACACCTACCTCCCCTCAAAGTCTCTTTTCCCCATTGATATGCCGTGACTCCGATTTCACTGGGGGTGATATAAATTCTTCTTTCTCCTCTTTGCCCTACATTATTTCCTTCTTCAGTTCTTCGTACTTTCTATGTCGTCTAAAAAAACTATTCCCTTCATTCCTCTACCCCGATTACCAAACATTATTCCTTCTATTAAGGCCTTAGATGAAGAAGGTAAAGCGCACGTGGTGGTCTACGCCCTTCCTGGTAGTCTAGCCTCGTGTGATTGCACCGTGTTGATAATATTAAAGGTTGACGGCTAGTATTTGCTACCTACGGACCAAATGTTGCTTTAATTTGTTGAACAGTTAATGTAGAACATGTAAATTACATATTACGTAACGCAGCTATGTACTATAGTAAATGTTGTTGCTCAGAAGCCATTCCGGATGAAATTTCTCGGTGGGTCGTACATCACACCTTCTTTTATTCATTTAGTGAAATAATTAGTTGAAGTCGCTTCAATCCAGTCGTTCTTAATTTAATTGGTTAATTAAAACCAACCGTGACTCATTAGTTTTGAAACTGAACAGATCCTAATAATATATCAATTTTCTTTAGTCGTTAGGTTGCTTAGTTTATCAAATTTTAATATTTGTCGAAGATAATCTTATATTGTGATCCAATAGTAGCTGCAGTGTAGTAGTATTTTCAGTTTAGTTCTAATAGAGTTGTTTCTTAATTTTTGGGCGAGCAGTTAAAACATAGCTAGCTAAAAAAGGTATAGCATACCTAAGTAGCAATAATATACTACTAAGGTAACTTAACTGTGCTCCTCAGCTGTGTCCGTTAAGCAGAAAACCATAAAAATGTCTAAGTGCAGCCAACTTTTGCCAAGGCAGAACCACAATCTCACAAGCACAAATCCTGGGGTATAAAATTCCCGAAGAACTTCCTTTTAATTCAGTTCCATGTTCCGCGCTGTTAGCAACGCTTTTCTCTCGATATTTTATAGTTGTCTTCAAGGCATATTTCTATCAGTCTCTGTCGTTAAGAAGAATTGGACGCAAAACAATTTGTGTTTTAAGTATAGAAAATTGATATTTATTTGCATTCCATAGTAAGTTTAGAGAAAGACAGAAAACGTTACCATGCATATAAAATTGAATGCCAGTCTAGAGATGATTGATTAACTAGGCTTTATCTGGTGCTACATCACTCGTTTTCATCAACGCAGCTATTTCGTATTCACTCCGTCATGGTTTCACATAAGCGATGACTGATCCATGCTCTATTTACTCTAGAATGCATGAACCCAGTGTATCTTTTATGTTACCCCCGTCTTTGGCAAAGAGGACGCAGAAAACCTGCTAGCCGCAGAATTCGCGCATTATTACCCTTCCGATTCTCTCACTCAGGAAGTTAGAAAGAGGTTAGCGCTGTTAAGATATCTTGGGGTATCACTGCCATTTTTATATAGGCCATCCAGCTTGCGATAAAAAATTCGATTTCTACTTAAAACCGTTTAGTTGTTACGCAAATGGGCTTATCATAAATTCGTACGTTACAGCAATCAATTGCAGTACAGCGTTGAAATCCCAGATGGAGTTACATCGAGGTTCCAATATTCTATTTATTGTTTTTACAGACCAAAGGGTGAATTAAATATGACTCTCGTGTAGTTTTTCCTTATTTTGATGAACAGTTCTCTGCGGAGTCCGTGTTTTTAAAGTCGTTCATTGCCGCTTTCTCCCTAATTGTTTGAAAGTGACAGAATCGGTCGTTCATAGGCTAAAGAAAACTTCTTAGGGCAGGCTCGATATGTTTTGTGTGTTATCACGTTTCTCACCAATTGAAAAAAAGACGATTATTCCATTTTCCGTGAATTTTAGGGTAAGTCAAGATCATGAGAAAGATGCGTCATAATTTACTTTCAAACTCAAATATGCATATGACCTTGACTGCGCCGACGACTGCGTTTTTAATGAGTGTAGAGCCTTCAATGTAGTTTCACGCCTTATGCATCTCATTTACAAAATGCTTTACGGGGGTAAAAAAGAAGCCATAACACAAAGAAGCTCTTTTGACTGATCCAAATGGATCAACATCACAAATAACACAATTTATGTTGAAAGAAAATGCTATTATCAATATCCTCACTAAAAAGCTACTTGAAATAAAATTACATGTACTTTTCAATCGATTATAATTTTGATGTAAAACTTCAGCAATGAGTACAATGCAGTACAGCATTAAATTGCTGATCCAATTACATCGATTTTCAAATAATCTATTTAATGCTTTTATAGACCACGGGATGAATTAAACACGACTCGGGTTTTAGTGCTTCGTCCTCTTTCATTTAGGCCAGGTGACCTAATGATGACCCTAAAGCAATACTTTCTCACTGAATTCCGACTTAATATTCTTTTATAGATAACAGTGCATTGTCTAAGGTTGAAAACACAGACAAAGGATATTAAAAAAAAATTCTCTAAAATCGCTTGAAATTTCAGCAGTGTAGTCACATTGGTACTCAGTATTATTAGTCTTTAGGAATTAGATTAGATAATATTACTAGGGTCGCATGTAATTTTTTGAGCCAGTAACATTTTAGAAACAAGCAACTAGACAAGTATGGAGTAAGTTACAAAATGCAAAAGAAAATGCGAAAAACTATTTGGAATCCAATTTTCAATCATTTTATTCGGCATAATTAATGTTTTAGGAGTAGTATTTAATGTAGATGTCTATATAAAATCTTGCTTTAGCCCACATGAGCTTTTAATGAATTCTGATGTTTTTACAAGGATCCAAGGATTCTACACAGTATCCCTATGAATAGTCAGTTTCCAGTTAAATCACCTTCCACAACTTAAAAAATCGACGGCCAACGGTCGGCGGTCATAAAAAGGAGTACTTAGTTCTTTCGATGAAATAAATGTTTTCGGAGCGTTAATGCGTACAGACCGAGGGAAGCTTAAAATGTGATTATGAATGCAATAAAAAAATTCAGCTATCAGCCGGCACTACTTGTTCTCATCTTAATTCCTACTCGCCTGGTATGTAAACACTGGTGATGGCAGATAAGTTTCAGTTGCTACCCATCCCCATGCATAACGGGCTTGTTTTATAAGTTTTTCCTTTTAAGGGCTCTTTAGAGTTATTTAGCGCGAATTGCGTATAATAATAGTTAATCGCTTTTAAATAACGAATTTTATCCAATATAAAATTATTACATTTTTAAGTTGGTGAAATAAAAATATCAGGATAAAATCGATCAATCACTGAATGTGGAGGGGGGTAGGGATTGGTGCTTAGAAGTACCATTCTTTGGAAAGCACTTCCTCTTTCCTGTGAGAAGTAACGGACTGGCCTGGGAGTCATGTTAACCGATGGAAAATGGGCCCCCTGGTATCCTGGAAACCAATATTTTAGAACTAGTCCGCCACTGTTTGTGTGCATTGTCACAAAGTGCACGTCTACTTGCGAACAAGTAATCCCAAAGGCGTTCAGATTAGAGGAACCTGTCCATGGTTAACCAATTTTTATTCTCTTACGCAGTGCCGAAGATCCAACGAAAGATGGTCAGCCCCTGCATTACGGAGACAGCTTCTTGCTTCGACCTGCAGCTACGAAGGACGGAGAGGTAAGCTGGCGAAGAGTATTTATTCCCACACTCAAATAACCTTTATTGCATTCCCATGCATACCGTGAATTGTTAAATGTTCCGCGCCGTTTGCTCTTACGAGATGTTATCTCGGGCTTTAAACAAACGCCTTCTTATTCTCCCATGCCCTCTTCCTGTCCAGCGTGGGAAGATTCTCTAGAAGTCGCCGCCACACAGATTCTTGCTCCCATGGAGGTATTTTTCTTCCAAGATAGCCTTAAAATTTATCTCAGAATGAAGGGTGGTAATAGAAAACTCATCTGAAATTAAGATGGAGTCGAGAGAAAGAGAAATCCATCCGTAGAAAAATAATGTTTCCTACCGTCAGAATCCCACTTTTGAAAAGTGACCAGATAGTGTTTCGAAAACGTTGTAAAGGCAGAGAAAGTTTTTTGCCAAATTAGCAACTGGCATTCGTGAAGAATTTTTTCTAATATTTGTATTCTCATATAAAAAAATAACTCATCAAGGTTGAACAAGTTCACTCTTTTTGAGTCTCTATTTACGTCTCTTACTTACCGCTACGAAAGAATACGCTAATCCCGAGTTTCCAGTGAAGTGGCTTGTTCTACATTTATTCTCACGTAGGTATTTGTTAGTAGTTGTAGTTTGAAGTGTGTGTAGTAGTTGTTGATGTAGTTTGCTATTTACTTAGAAATAGAATAATGTCTAGATTACATTTCTTTAATCGATAGCTTAATTATGTTATTGGAATGCGCATTTCATACTAATTGAATCTTTATAAGACGGGGATTTACCATTCACGCGATAAACCGCAGTACCGACGATCCACGTAAAGCCGTGGTATTGAAAGATGAAGTTTATTTCTCTCTATACGATGGTTCCTTAATGATGTAGAAGTAAAAAAGTTACTATCGGTCATCGCAAAGAAAAGTAGCCACCACAAAATATTACCTAACGCATGGATTTGCATACAATTTCTACTGAAAAGGAATACATAATTATTTTCAGAAAGCACAATGAGTGATAACATTTTGAATGTCCCATGTGAATGGAGCGCTTAAATCTCCCTCGAATACATTTCTTTGTAACTTTTCGAATTTCTGTGAACGCCACCCCAAATTGTGCTTCTGGCAGGAAACTTTGGACCATGAAGAAAGATATCTCGACAACTGGTTTCATTGTTGTTATCACTGTTGTGTGGCTAAGTGAAGTTTCATGAGGATATTGATTGGATTTGTAAACAGGATAAAGGAGAAACCTAGAGTCTTCTTGCTCTTAGAGCAGTGTGACACAGGGTCTTAATCATAACACCCCATCTAACATCCTCAAAAAATCCTCCCGGAGAATGACGTTAAAACCACTGACATGCCGACAATTCTCATATTTGGCAGTTGGTCGTTGGATTATGAAAATTTTTCGATATATATTTTCCAAAGGATGTATTTGAATGCCATATGGAGACGGATAGGCACTGTAAGTATGTGCATCAAAAGTTTGCATAAAATTATGGTAACAAATATATAATTTTTGAATTTATAGATAGGTAGTATTCTTTAATCAGGAGATTTACGGAAAATTTTCTACAGTGCGCATTCAAGAAAACTGTATTTGACGTTACTTAACGAATAGACTTGGAATTGAATTTATTTCGATTTTTAGTAATGGTATGGAAGAAAGTAGTAAAAAGGAGTAATTTTTCTTAAATAACTTAAAATGAGGCCTTTTTTTATTTCGCCTATCCCAAAAAGAACGGCGTGAAGGATGTATGCGAAGTGATACGTTATTCCGAAGGAAATGCAAAATCGTGGGGTCAATTTTATAGTCTTTAGCTTTTCGATGGTAAGGTAGCTAAGTGGGTAGAGTTGAGCTATTAATCTCAGGGCCAGGGTTCGATCCCCTGGGAACCCTCAGCTTCATCCAAGCTGTGTACCATCTTTTGGGTACCAGGTCATCCTGGGAAATTGCAGGTGGAACAGAAAAAGGAACGCACCCCTGCACTTTTGTGTGAATACCACACCTAATCTTTGTTCCACATGCCATTGGGCTTAATACTGGGTGAGCTCTACCCTCACCTACCAAAGCGACTTTCGGCATGATTACTGCTTTGATGGTGAAGTAAGCAGCCATGATGTTCTAATTTCTTGTATAATATGATTTTTAAGGTACACATCGAGGTCTGACACTAGATAATAGAGGCTTTCTTGGACATTAAGTGACATTTTTGCAGACCAAACTTTTTTCCATGAGAATTTTCCAGAAGAGAACCTGGCCCCAATGCAGACGCTGTAATTACAGTGGTTACTTACCTTAAGCAGTTAGTGGCTACTAACCACCTTAAGGTAGATAGAAAAAAGGCTTAAAAAACAGTGAGATGCTAATTATTGTTACTTAAGCACTTCACATTTTAAATGTGGTACATAGCTAGCATAGCATTAAGGATTCTGCTTTAAATGAGTAGGTATTGGTAGTGAAATAAAGTAATTGGTTCAATCATCAAATTATATGATCAGGCTCTTTCACTACCTCCTAGAATAGTTTTGATGCCTTTTTGAGTTCAACAGCTTTTTCACTGCCACATTTTGTGTAGCTACACTACCAAAAAAGTAGCATCCTCAAGACAATTTGTGTTCAGATCATTTTTCTCGGCAAATCTCCTCTGAAAATTGTCAATAAAAACCTGCATGGTCTTGAGTTCAAGCTCAAGTAATACATCTAAGCTGAGAGATTTTGTGGGCATTAAAGATTTTTGGAACACCAAACTCCAAATAGAATAGAAAAGGCTCCCTAGGGATGGGTGAACTTCTCATGTCATAGGATTTAATCACCTACCAAACTAACATTTTGAATGAGGACTCAATTTTATTTTAAATCTAGACTTATAAACTTTTCATGACCATTAAAATAAATGATTTCTGCTTTCTTTATATCCTCTATTTCCTGGTAATTGATGCCTAAATTTCGATAACGGTTTTTCTTGTTGATTTTTACTTTTCATTTATTGCAATTTTTATGCTCTAACAAAAATGGCGAGAATGAAATGAATCAAAGGAATTTTCGGCAATCACACAAAGCTATTTATAGGCTGCAATGAAAGGTATTTAAAGAGACTGATGCAGGAATGGGAAAAATTTGGCAAAAAGCTTTGGCATTATGTCACAGTCTGGTGAGATGTAAAGTGGGAAGAATGTTTTTTAAGGGCTTGCAAAAGGATTTTCGCCAGGCACCTATAACATATCATAAAACTTTTAATGTTGGAGATAAGTTCTTGGTGATAATTAGTTGTAGTTTCCCATAAGACAGACTAATTTCTTTGTGTACAAGTAACTTTTACTCTAGCTGTAATGATCAGTGTTTACCATTTAAGAGATATGTATGTCTCTTTATTCAGATATTATATGTACACTCCAAAGTTGGCCTGTTAACCACTAATTTTGGAAAATCAGGAGAACCATGCCTGCAGCTAATGAGTGTAAAAAATGTAGATACAAGATGGCACTGCCTTTTCATTGACCCTAAATATCGGTTTGAGACAACGGGATCCCCTGTGCTAGTAAGTGTTGAGTTGCATTGACATTAATTCCACTAGCATTGTGATACTTATTTTTTACAATTAAATCTTTATTATCTATATATACCTACCTGATATACCTTGGAATACAAATTTTGGCATAAAATTAAATATCTAAATGAAAAATGGATACAAGGCTAGTTACCCAAAATGACATTGTGTTAACAAAGTCATATTTTGAATATCCTGGTTGGTTAGGGACCACTTCTAACTTGCATGGCAGATTTTAGATTACAGGTAGGTATACCTTCTCCATGTACCTAGCTAATACTAACTGTTCTGCCTCCCTATCTGTAAATATTCACTTAATCATCAAAGAATCATCTCTCTCAAAATATTAAAATGCTATAGGTCCCGTTTTACAGAATGCTAAACTGCAGAATTAACAGTAATGTTTACATCTCAATCTAAGTCCTACCAACTTTTCTATCTCCTTCAAGAGCTCCCATGTATTGTTTGACTCTATATGAGATACATACCTACTGACAATAATGATTGACATTTCTCGAATGCCACTAAAAATTGTATTTCTCTTTGTGTGTGTAAAACAGTTTTTGAAAAAATCCATTTAAAAACTACATTTGTGTTGCATTCACATATTTTATCATAGGATCTTGTGTCTTATTAACCATGCCGTGGCATTAAACATGTGGCTGGCATTTATCAGAATTAACCCCAATTTTGACTCACTAAAATTATAGAATTATATTGATATTCAGTCAGCTTTTGAAATTTTACTGATCAAGTACCTACAATGGAGCAAACATGCAAAAAAGTTATCTATGAGCTATGCTCTATATGATTACTACTTGATTATTTCAGATGAGCTAAAACTGTTAATTGCTGACATACCTGTTTTTATCTTAACTCTGTAATCATTTTTTTGCATTAATCATGTAGAGCTTTTGACAAGTACATATGCAAATACATGCAACTGTGATGAAGAGATTTAAGAAGGACTTGACATTTCAGGCAAACATCTTCCTCATCTACTCTAGTTTGTTCATCAAAATTATACATAAAATTTAATGATATTTACTGACTATATTTTATCCAGATAATAAGAGTTCTGATGTAGTACATGTGAATTGATGTCATATAGATATAATCCATTTCCAGCCAAATCAAAAACTCATAGTGTGCCACTCATCAAGTAACAGACGCTTAGCTGTTGAGCATGCATACTGGTTTAAGACTCTGTTTGGATTGGTAAGAGAATCTGGAAAAGATACTGTTATATGGAATTAATAATTGATCTTTCTGTGAAAATTAGTTAATGTATTTTCATGGTATTGAACTTTAATTTTCAGGAATGTGAAGTCTCATTACATACAATTCTTGATGCACATAGACGAGAAACTGAAAAAAATATATGGATCATTGCAACACAAAAATATGGTGAAAACAAAGTAATGGCATAGCCAGTGATCATGAAGTGTTTAGCAGTGTCAAAACCATTATGAAAATAACTAATACATGTATAGGTACCCAATAACTTTCCAGCAGGTTCCAACCACTTTACCAGACTCCCAGATTTTATAAGATTGCTGAAAATTAATCATTCATAGCAATGACAATGCTTTTTCTTAAAACCTTTCCAACTGACTAAATTTGGGAAACAATTGAATTGAAAAATTATTTTTCTTTTGATTGTTAAGTGTAAAAAAAGTCATGAATGTAAATAGATGTGCAACAATAAATTTATAGAACTTTAAAGTTCAGAACCTTCTTAAAAATTAAAAAAAATAGTCACTTTATACTTATTATTGCATTTATTCCAGCCAAAGTTATTATATTTCATTCATATTTTCCAATAATTTAAAGACACAGCTGATGCAGGATTTGTATTCCAACTGCTGAAGACAAACAGTGGCTCCAGACCAATTGATGTAGATGTGCCATTGTACATTCTCTGGAGAAAGGAAGGTGGACAAGGAATGTAGAGGTGGACCAGCCTGTGCTTGGATAATTCTACTACTTCACTGATTAGGTATGAGCATAAGAGGATCTATCATTGGCCTGGATGAGCCTTCAGTTGGTCATTTGCGAGGAAGGTTTTCTTGAAAATAATTTGAATTTATGAAACAGACAAACCTGAGCTTATAACAATGCAATGATATGTAAGGCAACAATAGCATAATAAATTTTAATTTTGACCTTAGTATAGAAGGATGAATCTTGCTGTGGGTATGACCTGGTGATTAAGTAATAAGTAGGTATAATATAAAGCAGAGCATTTCATCCATTAGAGGAGCCATATAAAAATGAAATGCAATGAAATATCTCAATTATATTTTGTTCCATCACATAATGAACTTTTTAAATAAATTTTCAAATTAAAGTAACAAGGCTACCATTAATGAATTTAAACAATTTTTGAGTTATTAAGCATGGGTAGTATTTGAGGTATTGGCTCTAATGCAGAAGATAAAGCCTTAAATCCACCTTGAATCAACCTGTGGATTTCCTTGACTGTTGGTGGTTGATAGTTTTTTTTGCATGATTGTTGATGTTGCTTGATATCTCAGGTGGTATTTATGTATGTGTATCATTAAATTTACTTTTTGGAGAGCTATAGCTCACAAAATGTACTGGTACTTCATCTGTCATTTTCTGTACCAGGTATTGGAAAATTCACTTATAATTGATAGTTCTTAAAGTTCTCATTTTTCATCTTTTTAGATGCCTACTTGAGGAGAAAGTAGTGGTGCAGTAGTCCCATTAGTAGAGCATTTGGCTGACAACCTGGGGATACTGGGTTTAAGGTTACCATAGCATTGAAGGTATTTCATTTGGACACCCTCCAGCAAAATTTAAGCTCTTTGATTTTCTGAATGCCAGAACTTTCTGGGAAAAAAAATGTGAGAAAAGGAAAGCTAAATGGCCCCCCTACCCTTAATGTGTGGCTTTCACATAGGAACAGCAGGCTCACAGGCAGTACAAGGTAAACTCTACTCTCGCCTATTGAACAGACATAGTTGATGTTTGTGGTTTTTTAATCAAGTTTAATTTTTCAGTTTTATATATTCCAACTCAAAGCCCATGATGAGAGGTTATGAATGAAATGTCTTCCTAACATTTATGAGTGTACATCATTTTGCCATACATTTATTTAACAGAATACATATTTAAAAAAGGAACACCTAATGAGATATATATCCTCTGATAGGAAATCAATTTAATGCGTGCCAATTCATGTCCCTAACTCCAGGGTAATAGCCCTGGTATACACTGCTCCACCACACTGAATATTCAGGCAAGTGCTTCCTAAACCTCTATTTTTAATATTTGCCCAAGTCTTTCAGCATACCACATATTAACCCTTTGGCTGCCAGACCCTTGCAGGTAGACTGTGCGAAAACTGCCAAGCCCATGTCATGAAGTTAGGAAAAAATATTTTATACGTATTAATTTAAGTTCTTAATCTTAATTAATTAATTTCGTATTTATGTCAATTTTGAAGATATTTTAGGCATATTGTCTATGTGTATATTGCCTATTATTTATTATATCTTTTATATAGTTCATTTACTATTTTAACAATTAGGCACATTACTACAAGTAAACATAGTGGAGCAATATTGCACAACCAGTACCTTTTATTGCGTTAATGCTAATAATTTTCAAAATTAAATTATTAAGTTTCCTTGTGATACCCATATTCTGTAAGTTAGAAAAAGATAAATAGCTTGGAGAATAGTCCAGCTGAAAGTTCATTGCCTATGTTAAAGAAAGCAGTTTTTGGTCAGTCTCAAGTTTATTATGTGGAATTGCAGGTAAAGTGGGTTGCAGATGAAAGCAAACATCTTTTGGGACTGACATATTTTGCCTTCTCCACTGTGTGTCTTCCCTCAGCACTTTTATTTCCACTTGGTGTCATTCTGAACATGTTAAGGCTTTTAAACAAGCTATAATTAAATATCTGGGGTACATGGGGTTGAATATTTGGTGTAAAATGATCCCACTTATCATGTATGCACTACTACTGCTGTAATGTCTGATTTTCCTATCTGTAAACTGAAAAATTTTCTAACAAAAAGGATGAACATAAATTTGATTTTTAAAGCCACAGCATAAAACTTTAGGGAAGTATCAAAATTATTCCTTAAGGATATGAATTAACCTATCTAATTGAACAGAAATGTAGATACTTATGCACACCATACAATAATCATTCAGTCCTAAATGGAGAGAGAACACTCCCAAATCAGTCCTAACAGCTAGGGCACTACTTCAATAAGACTTAGCTTTTTTTGGAGTTATCCCTCTTGGAAAACAGATTTGCTCATGACCTTCTGGATAATAAAGTTCCAAGATCGGATACAGACAGCATTCAGTCACTAGGAAACAATGATGTGGATTGGTAATCATTGAAGCTTCCTGTCTCAAGAGCTCTGGTTTAATTCTTGGAAATGGACCCTGGATGACTTTTTTAAGAGAAGGATAATGCTAACTAACATACGATCAATCTGGGGCTCTCTTGATTTTAAATACTCTCTCTAATTTCTTATTAGCCACAGTTGCTCATCCAATCTGTTGGATATGAACTAAACTCAAAATCTCACCTATTAAAATTATTAAATGAATAAAAATAAATTAAATTATATTACTACTTTGTGAGACTTTGAGAGAAAAAAAGCATTGAAATTGCAGAAGATAATCTGAAAGGCATGAAGAAAACTTTATATGGCAATCAGGGACTAGATGCTGTATCATGTAACTTAAAATGATTTTTTCATGGGTCCAGAGGTAACAAGTTTACAGTAGTGGAATTAATTGCTATTATTTCAATCAGATAGAAAATATGTTCATGTCCAATCATCTAATCTAGTTTAGATGGTTAACTATACTTTTAACTATTGTTTTTAGAACACTTTGTATAGTCAATAAGATCTGACAAAAGAGTTAAATTTTTTTTATTATCTACTCGTGACAATATGTTCTAATATTGAGTATTTTATTTTTTTAGGGGTTCAGAGCAACATCTCTTCTTGATGGTTTTGGAACGGTAATGGTTATAATATTTAAACATAAGAGTCATTTTCCCCCAAATGTAAAAAATGCCATTTTTTCATCAGACACACTGCTTATTTAGCCCCAAGGTGTGATGAATATACATGAGTTGAACTTCATGATGAGTGCTCCAGATAGTTATGAATGCTTAGGAATTTCTTTATAAGTAACACTAATTTGGCTTTAATAGAGGAAGCCCAGCAATTTAAATAGACAAGTAGGTACACTGTACACAATTTTCATATCCAATAATTAATTACATGTGCATAGTCTATGGTTGCATATTTGATCTGTGAATCTCTTTATGCAACTAATAGGCAGTTCAGAAAATGAGATAGGTAAAGATACATGCTTGATAAAAGTCAAATGGTGGGAATTAAGTGGAATACCTACAATGGATACCAATCTCTCTCTTTTAATTATTTCATTTTCATATTTTGTATTCTGTTATTGCCATAAAATATGGATATAATAGTTTCCCTCTCTCAACCAAATGGAATCTCTCTGCCTCTCAAACACCATAATCATTTTGTTATTTAACAAGCAATCATCAAATCCTCAAATTAAATCCTTGCAACATCTGCACTGTTCCTAAATAGTTTCTATCATCAATTACTCTGAATAAAATCCTTTGCCTAGTAGCAAATTCTATCACTAAGATTTTGTCCAAATAAGACATGGTGGATAAATACCTAATAACCAAGTATTATCAGTTTGCAATTCAGTGGATTAAAAAAATACTCTGTTAAAGTTTGATTCATTTTTTATATTGATAAAAAATGGGTCAGGTTCAATAAGAGTGGGTGTAACAATACATTTTTATGCCTATACTCATACAAAGGTTGTTTACACCATAATCATATGACAACATTGTATTCATGGTTACTTTGGAAAATCTTGCATTTAGATTTTATATTACCTTACTTAAATAACTTGAAAACTTTACATTCACTTATATAAAATTTCATTCTCCTCCACCATCCTTATGCTAGTAACATACAAAGAAATCACATCATATGAAATCTATATACACAGATGAATATTGCAATGCTCTTAATTACAGATGTAAAAGACATATGGTCATCACAAAAGGCCTTTTCATGGAGACTGAAAATGTCTGCACAGAAAAGTTTTGCCTAATTTTTCCATAGATCTTTATGTCTGCATGGCTATGGATAATTATATCAATATATCATTAAAAAAATGAGATCCTTTTATGAGATGAGTTACAAATAATGTGTTCATTACTCAGTGGTTTTGGTATGATATGGCTGCATTTGGTATATAATTTTTCTTGCCTTTAGGGAGCACTTATGAATCAACTGAGGCCACTGGTTAATTCTATAGATTGCCCCCTTCCAAGCATTTTTTCTCATAACTCTGTACTCATTTCATGAGATGTTTCAGTTACCGTTGGTGGCGATGAGTCTTCCTTTACAGAGGTGTAAGGTAGTAC
Source organism: Calopteryx splendens (assembly GCA_002093875.1). NCBI lineage: Eukaryota > Metazoa > Arthropoda > Insecta > Odonata > Calopterygidae > Calopteryx > Calopteryx splendens. Next base: position 359,074 of record LYUA01000538.1, on the reverse strand, counting down.
AGAGGAAATTGATCCATTGCATGGTGTCCTTCCCAATTGCTCTTCTCTCCAGTCAGTATTTAACTGCGTTGTCTGGAAATATGGAAAATATTTTCATTGTAAGCATAGTTCTTTACTGAAATCATATATTTATTATGAGGGTGATAGGATTTTTCTCAAAAAGCATATTAATATGGAGTTGACTGAGTGATGTCCAAATAATATTTGTTGATAGTTAAATATATATGTGTATATAAACTATATTGTGTGTATATATATGTGTGTGTATATGTATAT
>LYUA01000538.1:326314-342202 GCA_002093875.1 Calopteryx splendens | reverse complement strand
AGTGGTGATGGTTTGTTGAAGAATGTGATAAGAGGGTAGAATGTTGGGTACGCGAGGGAGAGGGAGAAAAAGATTAGGCATGTTGGATGGAATGTAGGGCGGCAGGAAGAATGCAAAAATGAAATAAGGGTTACTGTAGGGGTGTGTCCATCAGAAACCTACCTTTACCCATAGATTACCATTAATAAACTGGTGATAAATTGATAAATACCTATGCTTATAACCTCGATGCCTATGACGGTGATGCTGATCAGTCTCACTTCCAGAGTCCCTTTTATGGTGAGATCTATGCCGACGATGACTATGAGAACGGCAAGAAGACTTTGACACTTCGCTGTCATTATCAGAACCTCGCCTACTCCGGTGGTGATGATGATGCCTACAAAATAATTAAAAATTATTCATAAATTTAAAATAATATATGTTCTAAAAATAATCACTATTTTTGTCTTATTTGGTAAGAATATTCATTAACTTGTGCCACAAATGTCTTATTTGTTTATACATGAAAAATAAACTGATATACTGCAAACACTACAAGGGAACCAAAATTTCAAGTATAACAAAGGATGCCCTCATAGACGCTACCCGTGTGATCCCTGTTATGGAAAAATTTCAAAGCCACCCAAAATGAACCCATATGAGGCATTCCAAAACACTTCAATGTCACCCATCTAGAATTATCATTCTTCATCAGGAGAAGAGCTATGATTGGCAGCATTTCATTTGCTGTTGTTTAGGTGCCAAAAGTAAGCAGGAAGGAAAGGAGTCATAAATGGTCTAGCTTTATTGGATGAAGTCTTTAATAATAAAAAAATGATGAATTTATAGCAAGGGACTATTTTTCAGAATAACAATGATCTGGAGGTAAATACTTTTCTTGTAATCATGCAAACATCAGAAATAATTTCAAAAAGATTTCCCCACTGTTTTCAAGTGTCCATCAATCATTACCATTATAAAACTCGTACCCATATGGGTGTAGCTTATCAACTCCAAACCATTCCAGAAGAGTCACGTGACCTGAGTGCTCTTTCTTAATAAATTCTATTGAGAGGGTAGTGGAGCCACAATTTTTTTATTTGGAGGAACACTTGACATAAGTTGCAACAATTGCAGAATTTTTTGTGATAAAGAAACACATGAGAGGAAAATAATATTGAGTTTCATCGTAATCATTAATGATTGGTATGGGCATTTTACTAATCACTGAAGCAAGATGTGTTAGTGGTCTGTACAGGTAGGCTCTGAAAGCTCAAATTATGTTGGATATACTCTTAGTTGACCATGGAATTTTCAAACATACTTCAAAATATTTGATGGGCAATACCTCTCGTCAAAATGAGAGCATACATAGACAGTGTGTTTGATGTTTGGTTGCACTAGGGTATAAAGATGTCATTAAACAAAAAGAGAGATGCATGATAATTCATTATCCTCCCTGATTTCCTTGTTTACATTAATTTTTTTGAATGTTGAGGATATATAGACCTTTTTGTGAGACACCTGTAGCCCAGTGTGCTCTGATGGTGAATGCTGGCATTCGATGACTGAAGTGGCTAGAGTATTTAGAGTGCATTGTAGTGATTGCTTTGAATGATTCATTAAGGCAAATGGGAAGACACATTCTTAAATTGGCCTTAATTTGGAGGGTCTCCACTGTACCACTCAGGAGGAGGATGAGGCCCTAGTTAATACAGTAATATTTTCTCAATTAACTGCTGTTCCAATACAGTGGGTGATAGATTACATGAAGATGGTGTATAGCACTATAATCCAGTTCACAAGCTCCAAATGAATTTGAAGCAGAGCCTCCTGTATTACTTTAGCACAGAATAACATGAGCGTGAATCAAGAGTTAATGGGCATTGATTTTTTTAGAGGAAAGAATGCTTTTAAACAATGACACTCAATGATAATTTTAAATAATATTTTCAAAAGTAATTATAGCAACTATTTTTCATGACCATCTCCTTATTATTAGGATAATTTTCTCAACCATTGCCATAAATTTATTTGCCAACAATGTCACTGGAGGTAAATCTGATAAAAATTTGATAGGGGCTCAAGGTAAAATAATGGGGAAGAAATGAAGATATTACAGTGTCTACCATAGGAAAGAAGGGGAGGGAAATCTGAGAGTAAATTAAACATAAGCCAGGTTATTTAAAAAAACTTATTTAATCAATGATGAAGAAAATGAGAGAGGCATTCAATAGTTAAGGAGCTCACATTATAAATTGATATAAATGAGTTAAAACCCTTTGAAAATATGTAATAACTTTTTCAAAATCAAGGATTTCATATTTATTTGTTATATATCAGAGTCTAAGGTGTATGTGATCAAAGACTTAAAGAAAAGAGAAACAATCATAAAAATACAAGTGCAAAAAATAATAAATTACTCATATTTATGCAATGTGTGGAAGGTTTTATGATGATAATAATTTATAATTAAGCTAATAAATTATATTAAACTGTAAAACTGGCTGGATGGTTTGCAAAAGGCTTTATTTAAAAGTTAGAGCAGCCAAATTTCAAGAAATGCTCTAGCAAAATGTTTTCTGTTGATTCTCTAAGTAAATATCCTGAATTATATTTTTATAGATTGAAACAAAAGATGTATGCTAGCAAGTGATGGAGAAATAGAAATAGTGAGGGAAAAGAGAAATAATGGCTAAGACAACATTGTAGCACAGTAGTTAAAATATTTATTATTTGATCGATTTATTTAAATTTTCCCCAGGTCATTAAGAAGAAAATGTTTTCCCCTCGAAATTTACATTTATTTTTGTTCCCATTGTTTCTTTGGATGGGGTCATGCACCCCCTGCATCCCAATCTGAGTCCTCCACTGGCCTTAGCAAATTAATTATTTTTTAATGGGGAGCTGAAATAAATACCTAAGTGCTATTATTATGATTATTCACCGGGAAAATACAGGATCATATACCTAAGTACTATTTTTAAGAGGCAAATGCTTCAAAGTCTTTCTTTAGCCTTCAAAATTAAAGAGCCATTTCCAGTATTACCCATTTTTACAACTTTTTAATTGAAAAATGAACATTTTTGGGAATCACTAATATATACTTACAATATTAAAATTGTTCATTGTTTTCTTGCTAAGCATGATAAAATTGGTACATCTTTCAAATTCTGCAACAATGGACCAATATTTGTATTCATTTGTTTTTTTAGTTTGGCGTATAATCAATTTGAAAATAAAAGAATGAGTAATTTTGAATCTCAAAATTAATACATAGAAGGAAGATTTTTACCTGACAGCCACAATTTCCCGGTGATTCTTTGGCCATTCCTGATTTCTCTCAATAATAAAGGTTCCAGATCCCATTCTCATACTATCAATAAACATTCTCATTTTATATAGGTAATTTTTAGACTTAAAAAACATTTTTACATCATTGAATTGATGATTCATATTATCCTGACTGTCAAGGGCACCAGGAGTACTTTACTCAAATTTTTACACCTCCAATATTGTTATACTTTTTATCTGAAGCACAGATATATGAGCACCATGAGCATTAAATAAGAAAAGGGATTTAAAAAGTTGCCCGGATAGGTTTAATTATGCTTAAATTACCCCAATTTGTATTCAACTCATAAAAGATACTCTCAAACCAAAATATTTAGATTCATCCAAAGTGGAGATAGTTTATCCAAAATAGATCAGGTGACCTGAATGATTTGGATACTTGAGCTTGTATAATACCTATGTCCTACATCAGATTTGACCAACCTAAAGGAAACAATTTCTCTCTAAGTTACTACATATTTTCAAGTAATATTTTAGAATTCCTATATAGCTGGCATTGCATATCACAAGTAACATATTGATGTAAGCTTCAAAATGCACATGGAAATATACTGTGGACTGCACTTACAACCAGTAGGAATATGCAAATAGTATCATTACTTACCTTTTGCATGACCGAGAATCAACTGAACTCTGACTTTCAACACTGCTGGATCGTCTGGTTAGACGACTTAGAAGCTGAGTATTTGGTGGATGGTGAGGAGCTGAGCGGACTGATCGTGGACTGGCACCTGAATACAATCCTCTTGCCATGGACATACCACTGCTGACTGTTCCAGTTGCAGCGTGTGGTGCTGCAGACCAAGGTGCACTTCGAATACTTCGAGGTGAATCAGAACGGGGTAGAACGCTTGGAATGGAGGTGGATCTATACATGGAGGTAACCCTGTTAAAAAATATTTTTTAAGGAACAGAAAAATAAAAGGTAGGCACTGATTCAACTATTTTCACTTCTTTGTGAAATTAAAAGAAAAATTAGATATCATTTACGTGAATACATATTATTAAAGTAAAAACTTTATAATGCACTCATATGACAGCCATATCTATATGTGAAATTAGTTGAATTACAACAAATGCTACAGATATGCTATTATCTGATAAACATTTTGTTATGCTATCAATTATTGCTATAGGTAATTATTTAGATTGGAATTTATTATCATTTAAAGGTATCTCTTCAGAGCAATAATCTATAGTTAATAATTACATTGAAGATATTCTCCAGTTATTAAAACTATTTCTCCATCAAGCTCTAAATCACATAACTCTGCAAAAGCTCTAAACCACAGATTAAGATAAAAGTGACTTACGTGCTTACTGGCTGAGGGATTGATACAGTCTTCATTTCTTGAGGAGGAATATTTTCATTATTTGCTATTTCCTCTACTGTTGGCACTGAAAATTAGTAAGAATTTTTATTTATGAATACATGTTTCAGAATTAAATTTAGAACTTTTCCAATTAGTTAGTACTTACAAGTATGGTTAAATTAATATTTGAAACAATCAATAATTGATATGATAAACAATATTGAAAAAATATCGTAAACCAATATTATGACCCTAATTTCATTAAATTAATTAACATGTTATGAAGAAAAAGTGGTTGAGGATATTTTAATATTTACTGATGCTGAGATAAAAAATGCCACATTGTGTGAAGCCTAGAACATAAACTCACTTGTCAAATTGTACTATTGTGTTTTTATACTGGTAGAAATTGTGAGAATATACCTTAAATAAAATAATTGTAATAAGAAGACTAGTTCTCCTGTAGCCAGAAAGAAAATTTCTGAACTAAGAATTCAAATCACGTTCCAAAGAGATTTTAAAAGCACTTACTGTCTTGTGCTCCTTCTACAATGCGACGCTGGTAGCGGCGGCTAGGTGTTCTTGTAAATTGGGGTGGGCTACGAAGGCGCAACTGCGCATCTGCCTGTGCCTGCTTCTCTGTTCTACCACTGCATATAATAAATGATAAATCCTTATTAATGATATGTGAAAACCATGAGTATCAGCTTGACAAGACACACAAAAGTTAGCTATAAATATATTAATAAAAATAAAGGCTTAATAATTAGGGTATACTTTTTTTTTCAGATACTTCCTGGGTAATTGATCATATGTACTTTAATATAAGATAAAGTATAAATGAAAAGCTACCACAAAAATGTTTATAAATACTGCCCATATTACGCATTTAGCTACATGTATTAGTCATCACTTATATTAAAACATATCATGGTACAGTAATGTGTCGAGAATGATTTTCAATCATAACATACACACCTGTACCTGAATCGTGATCCAATAGAGAAGACACTGCCATTGCCAGCAGATGGTGCATCAGATGACGCTGCATGAGGTGGGGAGACTTGTACTAATCTGAAGAAAGCATGGTGTTCCACACAGCACTTCCACAGGTGTTTGCATGCTTGCTTGGATGGTGTTTCAAAACCATAAGTGTTCTCTTCACTCTGAGGAATTGTATTTAAAACTTCAACTGAAAAAATTCTACATTCTATTTCCAGTATCATCATCCTATTATCAAAGTCATTAACCATTTCACAGTAATAGGTAATCCTTGAACTTGTCTTTAGGAGTACACATGAAATTTTTGTTGCCCTTTTATCTGAAAACTTGTACTACAAAAATGTACATGATATGCATTTTTTATAACTCGGTCAAAATATCAACTACATTAAAAATAGCATTCATCATAATGATTTCAGTGTAACTTAATATGCTATAATGCAAATAGAAATTTACTTAATGAAAATGGCCTTACATTTTTATCACATACTCGCAACATGAAATACCGCCCTTTGAAATATACTTTGGTTATTCTGGGCCTGGAAAAGAAGATAGAAGCATATAAAATAAACAAGAAAGCTCAAACATCAATAGAAACCAATGAAAATTATACACCATCAAGCATATTTTTATACAAACATTTTTTATTATAAAATTACAATATCTTTCTTAAATTTCATATTAAAAAGGCATCCATTTTATTAACTTGGCCATGTATTAACATAAAAATTCAATTGAAATTTGCAGAAATAGGAAAGGTAAAAATTAAGTCTTAAGAAAGATATTCAAAGTAAATTGGAAATCTACAAATTCACACAGAAAAAATAGTTTGTGACAATTTCATATACATACCAATAATAATTTCCCACTTTTGTCTTGTTTCGCAATACTATTATTCCACTTGGCGTGAGTCCCAAGAAATATTCAACATTATCTTCACCCTGGAAAAGATAGGGTATTTCATTAATATTAATCTTTGTTTGCAGTCTATAAGGGAATTGCAAATTCTATTTAAACTAGAAGCAGAATCATGGATTAGGCAATTGAAATCCTATGACCAAAAAATGTGAATTGCTGTGAAGTAAATGCAGTAATAAAACAAGAAATATTTAACTTAAGCTAAAAATATACAGTATTATAGAAATAGGTCCAGTATTTCCAAAGTAACTAATCATTAGAGTGGTTATTTTCAATAAACTTGATACTTTAAGGAATAAAGGAGGTGTTTTAATTCCAAACAATCAAAACCAAGGACTGGCTCTTTTCCTGATCATGTCAGTATTTTCAAGGATATTACTGTTTCAGAAAAAAATCTCCAATAAGGGAGAAATTTTCCATCTCAGTCCATTCGACAGAAAATTAGCCTGACTGCCATCCTCGCACCTTTCATTAAGCATAAATTCATACTAAAGCTGAGTGTTCCACCACCTTTCCTTCCACCTAACCTTCTCCCAATTATTAGCCTATTAAGTGCTGCACTGAATCAAATCAGTGGTGTGACCCCTCTTGGAAGTGCCACTACCTCAGGGGTAGGAGAAAAGTTAAACTATGTTCATTGAATCTTTTGAGTAGAGCAGCAAATGGCAGCAGGAGGCAAAGTTTTGCCAAATTCAACATATCGAACAGTGTTGAATCAAAACATCAATTGACTAAATCAAGCCTATATGGGTACCTATTGCATTAGTCATGGCAAATTCTAGCTTGAGAGTTCAACACTATCAAAGAAAATGGGATGATCTCCTCTCCTGGTGGACATGATCTCCTGAAAATATCGATAGCGGATCCATTAAAGAATCATTTTTTGCATTAAGGGCGCTTCAGAAAGTTTTCCTGTTATCCATTGATTTTCAACTAAATTTCGTTGGAGATATTGTCTTAGGATGGATTTGAAAAAAAAGCATTCAAGAGCCTGAGTGTGCTAACAAATAAGAAAAAAAATATTCTAATAAGAAATACAATAACTCTTGGGGCAATAAGATTCAACGTAGAATTTTCAGATTCTGTAATTCATTTTCATGAATCTAATAACTAATTAAATAGAATTAAATACGTCCCTAATATGAGTAAACATTCCACATTGATGTCATCCCCGTAGAAGGAAGGATTGCAATAGATGTTTGGGTGAAATCAACCATATCACCATATCTCACAACACAACGGTGGAGACCATATTTCCATCCCCGGGAACACTTGACACGGTCCCAACCAACGCTCCCTGGCGGTAGCTTCAAAGGAGAGAGCGCCATGGGGGGCGTCGTCGTGGAATGCCTGTAACACCGCCACCCTTTTCGTTCCGCCTCGGAATCCGAAAAGGAATCCCATTGTTTCTTCTAGAGCCATTCCGGATCCCTCGCTTTTATCCAAAGGAGACAGTGGCCCGCTGCTCAGCCTAGCGATGACAGCCTACCTGAAAATCCACTCCCGCCCGATCTGTTTATTGGTCACCGTATACTTTCCGCTCCTACAGATGAAATTTCGAGAATCTCCGTCGTCAAAGAAGCCTTTTCCTCGTCGCACGGAGCGACAGCAATTGCGATTTTCTCTCGGTAATAATAATTTATACCATCTTGGGAGTCAGAGTCCTCTCTATACCGATAATTTATAGGGGGTAAGGCCACTTCTACTTGGCATTTTCATTCATGAAGCACGATGTTTCAGGGGGTGGTAACATTGAGTGCTACTGAGCTATAAATAAAAATTACAGGATGATGCATTATAGATTTACTAATAACTATAACCAATTTTTTCCCGAAAAGGATATGTTCCTTGGATAAATGTAGCCATCCATCTATTTTGGGAATTAGAATTCTCTTTAGATACATATTAGACTCCCAGGATTCACATTATATCTTATATTTTACTATCGATATAAAACAAATCCAACAGCTAAAATCCATTATTTCACATGGCATATTGATTTGGAAGATTTCGCTTACAGGATTCAGGGATATAGAGTTTAACCAGAATATGTTAACGTATTAAACATGAACAAAGCCATTCAGACAAACAATTGCATCACAATTTCACTTCACATTGAATCTAAATATACATGGCATATTTAAAGCCACCTCTGTGTATGGCAGTTCGACTATGCACCATCCACATTAGATGTTACTAAATGTTATGTGTAGGCGCTATTAAAGAATAGTTGTATAATTCAAACGATGAAATAATTGATATTACAATCAGTATTCCGTGCTTAACAGTATTTAAGTTTTATCTAGTACCTATGAGACGAGTTGTTAGCATTACCTTTAAAAAAATAAGAGCTATATGCAAAAATAACTCAAAGTTAATCTTTTTAGAACAACTAATTTTGTGCACTACGATTGTTAATTCGGTCCTTTATCAAACGCAAGGAAAATTATATTTTTAACGTGTGGGTTCTAAGGTCTAGATGTACTTATGATCAAGTGTACCTCAGAAAGATGAGGTTCGGAGAATAAAAATTTTTTGGCACTTTCAAAAAAGAGATATCAATCGACACATATATTTCTTCTTCGCTGCACTCGATCTAATTCCGATATCGTGTAACAACTGTATGCAACTTTTTAAATGAATACGAACCGGATTGCGACCAGTGTAGTTATTAAATGCTCTAATATTAATCTTTTCACATAAAGTTCAGTTTCAAGCTTGAAGTGGTGTTGGAAGCCAAAATGAAGGATTGAAAATATTGCACTGTTTCACGTTATAATGGAATAGTGCAATATTTTCAATTCATCAGTGTTTTTTCCTTTAAATATGTCTTGAATGAGCAATGCAATGGGCAAAGGTGAATCCACAGTCGAAGAATATAGATCATTCTACTACTCATGGTGAATGATTAAAGTAATACGTAAAAGTCCTTAATTAAACAAATGTGATTAATGCAACTTTCTCATTCTTCCATTAAAACTGAAAAATTAATGCTCCATGTTCGAATACAAATAATAATTTACAGACTTTCCCTACCATTTCATCATTCCAGGAACTCTGCTTCAATCTCAACCCCAAGCACCATGCAACAAACGATACTCTATCGCTAAAGGAATGTTGTGAGGGAGGGAAAAGTTTCTTCTGATGAGAGATCCATTCATGACCGGCCAAGGTTATAAAAAAAGGCAAGGTTTTGCCGTTTGGGAAAAGTTTGATGCTATTCAGGATGATGGAGGTAAAAGTACTCCGCAAGTAGCGGAGCTGCGAGAGACGCCTCTCCTAATAACGAGAGCTGCAGCTGAAAATGAAGTAGAATGAGGGAGGGAGCAGCCGAAATAAAAAGGCATTGACCAGGTTTCCATGCGGATGCGGAAGGCGATCTCGCGCTCGGTCGGAATTTACAAGTGGCCCCTGCGTCACCACGCCAACCGCCAACATCTGGCGCCGGTCATTAGCGATGCACACTCACAAGGCCTTGCAATTTACTTTTAGCCGCATTTTTGACAGTTTTTCGCGCGTTGTGCGACAAAAAAAGCTCTCTCATTTTCTCGCCGACGAGGGTCCCCACCCTTTTTTAATGGCTCGGCGGAAGGGGACCGAACGAAGCAAGGGGTGCACGGAATGAAATAATAATCAAAATAATAATAATAAAAAATATGAGTGAAGGTGTTGGGTGCTTGGCGTCACGACGGCGGGTCAAAGAAAGACCTCGCGGCCGGGGCACGGAGCGAAAGAAAAAAGAAAACCAACGGCCGCTGCATGCGCAAAACGCTATTTCGGCCAAATTTTCCCCATTTTTCTGTGGCGTTAGGTTGCGGCGAGTCTGGTCTGAACTGGCGCTCATGAGGGCTGTAAAGATCCGGGGTGACCATGTGAGGGCTAGATAAAAGGGGGGCGAATGTTTAGTGATTATTTTCTCTGTGAGCCCGCCGCCGCTTCCGCTTGGAGACGCAGACGAATTGGCGGGACGGGCGCGAAACCCTCATTCATTACGGCTTTTGCGCGCAAGTGAAAGAAGAAAAAAAAATGCTTTCATCACACCTCGCCTGAACAAAATTTCTCATCTCAAAACATCCATTACGTTTACTTTTGCGTTGTTAATTTTTTAATGAAAAAATCCGTTTTCGATACACACTAGAGTACGGGAATGGGTTTTTTTCGTACTCTCATTTTTATCATAATCTTCAATGAGCAAATTTCAATGGTATACAACTAAATCTATTTTAGACATTTTCAGTAAAAATATCAAACTCCAACGTACTGAATTTGAGATTTTAAATAATTTTTATTGTAAAATAATAACTCAGTTGTTTCGTAATCATTTGAAATAAATATTACGGTGAGGTGATAAGACCACGTGAACACATCACCGAAACATTTTCTAAGCATGCATTAGTATGTTGTAATTAATCTATTAAAGTTGATATAGTGCTCATTTTTTTAAAGTTTGGAAATGAGAGTACTTAATAGTTAATCTTTAGAATTTACCAAATTTTAGCCTCTAAAAACAAATCCTACCGTTAAAGATATTATTTTCGTACTTTAACATAAATAGTGAAAATGATAAGCATAATAATTAACGATATCAATATTTCTTCTATTGCTATTTGGTTAAAGACTTCCTTGTGAGAATTTATGCCAAGCTATTGATAAATGTTTCATTTCGGTTAGCGGTTTCTTTGACAGAGATGACGCAGCTCAAAAGGCTTTGTGTCCCTCAAGACATGGGATCACATGAGCTCCCACACAAATTCCATTTCCAGAGATGAAAGATTTGGTTCCTAAGACGCAATGGTTGGGCATTTCTGTATGCGCAGGGTCAGATATTGTTCGTTCCTATTTACGAGGATGATATCTTTTCATCTTACCACACTAGGAATTCCGTTAATTTTACTTTTTAGCTTAATTCATATTTCTTGTTAGGCTTTTTGATTCAGTATGAAACATTTGGTAACTATAACATAAATGAGTACATTTGAAATCTGTTAAATATACATTAAAATTAAAAGTTTTCCTGGAATAGAACTGGAGTCAAACATCTCTGCTCCAGAACCCTAATAGTGTTAACTTATCCAAGGCAGGTGAAACAGGGAAATGCGATTGCCGGAAGCTTTATAAGGGGTAAGGTGCCACGACGTGCATCTAAGACAAGGCAAAATTCACCTATTGCATTAGATAGAAATAAGATCGAGAGTGTGATATGTGACTGATAAATCAACCATTCATTTATTACCGCAGTGATTAAAACTGCCACTAATTTACACGATAGAAATTAATTCCAAATTATTAATAAATTTTAAATGTACCATTAAAATTTGTATTCTATATTTTACGATAAATGATTTTGAATCATATGTCCATGCGTTCCTTAGTGAAAAGGGGTTCCATTTTAGTCAAAAATTGTGAGTTAGCCTACTGAATCGTACAATTAACTCTATAGGAGATAAACACTGGTGGAGAGTTCACGTGTAGTCCGAAGTCGTCCGGCATACTACATTATAGATCGTTCTTCATATTTTAATTACCTTTCTCAAAAAAGTTAATGGACCCTTAACTCAGTATATATGTTCACTAAATAATTTGTAATCAATCAAAATTTGATTTATAAAACAATTAAGTGGTTCGGAAACAGTCATCAAGGGCCTACAGAGTTAATGAAGTGGTTCGAGAATTACGAATTTTGAGGAATAATACGATAAGAGGATAATCATTCGGAGAATTAAGAGAAGATTGAAGGATGATTAAAGAGAATTAAAAGAAACACAGTTGGATAACTGATAACAAGGAGAAGGGCGTAAAGAATAGGAAAAACCTTTTCCAGGCTGCTCGTAAAACTTAGAGTGTCTTGTCATATTTTTCGTCACTCTGTAAAGAAAAATATCCTGTTTTACTCTTTTGAAGAAATTTGTATGCACTATCACCAAAATGAGGTACGGACTTGGTAAAGAAATAAAACAATAATTGCGAGCAAGAGTCACTAATTCCATTACATTATTAATAAAAGCGTGTTTAAAGAGATAACATTCTCTACAGCTGCTACTAAAAAGCATTTATCGGAAAATATAATCACTGGATTTTAAAAACTGAAATTAATAACGCATAAAGGTGAGGTAAAAGTTCATGCGAGTCCTGCTGGGAAGGGGGATTGGTCAGAGCCGGGTATGAGAGAATAAACAGACACATGCACGGGATGAAGAGTTTTTGTTCCACACGCATTTTGGGAATCAACGCCACCTTTCTTGGTGAGCACTACTGGTGTCGCCTTCACACCGCTCTCCTTCAGGGTTGATTCGCAGGTCAGTGAGTGGATTTGTGCTAGGATGCGAAGGGCGATAAGAAGAGGAGGGGTGAATGAAAACGATGGGGGAGGATGAGGAAAATGATGGGGAAATAGGGAATATAGAGAGCGATATGTGCTCGGAATGGAGGAATGGCGGATGAGAGGGCAGGAGGTGTAGGAGTAGCTGTGGGGGCTGGGGGTTCCGATGAAGGGTTTGTGATGAAGGGGGCGAGAGAATAACGTGGCTGTGGAGAGGGAGGAGGTTGCTGTGGGGAACTATGGGTGTCGCTAACGACTCCACCAGTTGGATGGATGAAAAGAACTCCATCGAAAGTCAAACGAACATGGTTCCCCCGCACACTAAGTGCTTAATCGAGAGTCAGGGAGTGAGAGAGACAGAGAACGGGGTGGGAAGTGAGTTGTGGGGTGGAGGAGGAGTAGGAGGAAGAGACGTATTGGAGGAAGACGAGCGAGGGGTGGAGAGTGAGAAGCTGAGTCCAGAGATCAAAAGTTTGGTCCGCTGATTCCCCCCACAATGATGGCGCGTGCATAAAATCTCACCGACTCCCTCTATCTTCGCAAATTCTCGCTCACACTCCTCTCGCCCTCCCCGTCACCAACCCTTAGCCCTTTCCATTCCGCTCCCTCCCCCCTTCTCACAAATCCACCATCTCTCCCTCCGCTCACCACCCTCTCCTCCCCCTTCGCCGCCCTCCCTCGCTCCCGATCTTCAAATCACGCACCGGCGCACATTATCCTCCCAATCTATTTCACCTTCTCCCTCGCAATCTCTATCAACAACCCTTTTTCGGATCTCGGCTCCTCCTCTCTCTCTCATTCGTCCCTTAATCTCGCCCTTTTCTCGACCGTCCTTTGGTTCATCAACTTCGCTGATCTACCCCTACACCCCCCCTCGTTCCTTCACCCCTCTCCTCTCACGTGGAAACCTCTCTCTCCTCCCCCTCATTCTCGATCCCCTACTGCGCTGATCCCGTCCTCCTCCTCAGGCATCTTCCTATGTTGTTCCAAGAGTTGCCCATGATAGTTGACAAGAGAAAGAGCGCAGGTACGAGGCGCATTCAAAAATTAAGTATCGCTTCTGTATGAAAAATGTTCGCTCATGGTATTTTTGTTTGAATTTATTTTTACATGAAAGAGCATACCTATCTTAAACTAATTTTCGATATCATTCCGTTGTTGAGGCACTTGTCGTATATGGTGACCAGTTTGTTTATTCCCTAGTCAAAGAACGGCACAGCTATTGATGACAAACACTCTCTTTTGAATGATGACGAACCCTCGTGAAATTTTGGGAAATTCATCGCATAGTAAGTAAATCGTAAAACGCCGATTCTGATGAATTTTCTTATCAATTTTCCTTCACCAAATCTCCATTGACAACGAGGTCGCCCACTCCCTGGTTCATAATTTACATTCGTTCGGCCTTCGATGAACTGTCATACCCATATCCTACAATTTCCATCACTCATTGCAATGCCATTATTGATATCAACGATCTGCCGATGAATTTCAGCGAGTTTGAGCTTTTTGCATTCAGAAATCGGATAAAAGTACGTGTTTCACAGTCGGCAGTATTTTACGTTAACTTGAACATTACAAACAACAAAACAGTTACTAAAAGTGCCCCAAAACGGCGAAAATTATGTAGAAAAATAGTTTAAGGTATACTCTTTCATGTGAAAATAAATTCAAGCAAAAATATCATATTTGAAGTTTGTGCATACAAAAACGGCAACTACTTTTTGAACTCGCCTAATACCATTTCAGCCCGTCGCGGTGCCTGACCTATTGTAGCGAGAGTTCAACTTTTCCGAATGTCAAGAATCAAACATGCGTTTTATCTCTTCAAGAACTTTATTTTCTCTGAGTTGAAAAGGCTTTAAATAGTCAACTTCACCTAGCACATCCTGGGAAGTCTCAAGAACCAATTTTCTTGTGTCAGTTTAAATTGCTGCGTGCTTTTATTATTTTCATTTTTGCAAAATAAATTCGGTTATGTCCACAATTATGTGGCCTTTGCTGAAACTTCCAGAATTAACTCCTAAAACAATTTAATTTGTAAAATGAGCATAGTCTATTACATGTTCAGGTATAATAAGTTTATGTGAGATTGTGTTGAACAATTTCATCATAAAGATATTGTAAACTACTAAGAAAGAAATATCACAAAATAACAATGGATGGATGTCCCACGTTATTGGCAGATTGCATTTAATAAATGAATGCATACTGCTTAGGAGTCGTTATTGACATGCATGCGCTAAGATCGGCGAGTAATTTTGTCACAAGGGAAAATTTATGTTAACACCGATCCCACAGCAATTTATTCGAAATTATAAACAGTGGTTTTATTTTAAGAGCAACTGCTATAGGTTTCGCGTATGATGCAAGACGTTCCATTCCCCCTTCTGAAGCCACTCCTTGGAAGATGCGTGGATATAGTATAGTGAGTGGAGTTTCATTTCACCATAGCGTAAAATAATTTCTCCCCTTAGCAGTCGATTCCCATTCCCTTCACCTTTCCCCGGATCCCCATCGCCATCCCCTAACAACCACCGCCGCTCCCCCAACGAGCATCTCCATTTTCCCGCCCTCTTGTCCCGAATACTGACGTATCCTCCGACCGTGTGGAAATATCAGAGAGAGGGGGTTTCAGGATAGGTGGGAGAGAGAGAGAGGAATTATGGACGAAGAAAATGAAGGGAATGAAATTGAAAGACCCCTTCCTCCACTCGCCCCTCCCCCCAAAGCTCACTGCTTTCGCTCAGGTGCAAGTCGCTGATGTGTTATAACGAAGTGGATGCGGGGGAGGGGGAAGCCGAGGGCCGGGAGAGGGGGGGGGGAAGCGGGAATGGGGAGAGGGTGAGGAGTAAAAGGGCACGGACGAGAGAGAACATTGTTTAAGAGAAAAGAGAAGAGAGGGAAGCGGGGGAGGAGGAATTTTGGAGGGAGAAGGCGGACATTTCGGGGAATTTACGCAGCAAGGGAGGCGCGGAGGGAGGGGGAGAGGGAGGGAGG
>LYUA01000538.1:222657-242874 GCA_002093875.1 Calopteryx splendens | reverse complement strand
CGTCAAAAGGATTATAAATTAAGTCTTTATCGCAGGGGAGAACCTTTCACCCAACCCTTCAGCGTCGCCACAGGAGCCGGGGGAGAAAGTGGCCATGACAGATCCTTTTAATCGGCGATTGGAAGGGCAGCCTTCCGGACTTCGAAGAGTGCACGAACAATTAATCGCTAATCCTTTGCTCAGAAGTTTTCAAAGGTTCCGAAACTACGCAGTAACACTCATTAGTAGGTTAATTGAAATGAAAGAGAGGAGGATGTTAGTATTCACAGTCAGGTTGGAAAGAGTTAGCTGGAAGTGGAGTGAAAATTTTCAGAGAGATGACATATACATACCTATACACGAGCACAAAAAATCATAAACCACGGTCATAAAATGAGAAAGAAAAGCAACAGAGATAAGCGGAAAGCGACGAAAAATAAATTATATCAAAATAATATATAATGAAAAAATTAAACTGCTATTTATTTGAAGCTTGAATTGCTTGCTTTGCCTCGACGAAAAATGTAAGCTCCAAAATTACACCCTCTTCCACCCAACAAAACTGACCCTCCGGTTTTCTCAAAATATCAAGCCAATTGAGCTGAATATTTTCAAAAAAACAATCCAAAACGTCCCTCCTACCTGAAGAGTTAGTTAGACGCCCATTGAATGCGCGCTTGGTTGCCTAAAGAGAGGGGAGCGTGGACACAAAAGTTTACTCTGGGAGGGCGAAGAAAGCAGAGGCGACCTTTTTAATGAAAGCGGCTGAAACAAAAGATCTGAATCACCTTTGATCTGCTCATCACAATACGAATGGAGCATCCACTATCAGGCTATGAAGTCGGAGGAAATGGATTGTTTACAAGGAGCAAAGGAATCAAGTCAAGCAATATTGGGAGTAATGAAGGATCTTTCAAGAACTAGAACATTTTTCCAATTTTTTAAACCTCATTTATTATAAGACCGGAGATTAAGATGCTTACATAAACAGAGGATACAATGTTGAATGCATATTGTTTCTCATGAATTTTTTATGCTCGAACGGGAAAATGATTAGGACATTCTCAAAATATAAATCCTTAGTGAACCTGAGTTAAAATATATCCTGGAAAGTAGAATACATTTATTGTAAGATTTTGTTTGGAGAGCTTTCATGCAATCATGTCAGTCATAGCAGATTTATGAAAGAGAGAAATGGGTATTGGAAAAGCGGATGAGGTGATTGCTGTTAGGGAATATTAACATTCTATTTCATGAATTTCTAGTTTTTTTCGAAATGATACTACTGATTTCAAGAACAATTGAAGAGAAAAACAATAGATTAAGAAGATAAATAAACATTATTTGGCCAAAAGAATAAGCTCACGGTAGGAAAAGGGGCGCGGGCACATCATCCACGAGGAGACCTAAAATTTTCCATTTCATTTCCAGTCCTTTCTCTAGGGATTGCAAATAGAAGGTGAATAACCGGAGGAGTGGAACTGTGGAGGTATAGGCATGCCTCCAAGTATCAACGGTTAATGCACAACGATTTGATGAAAACCTGGCAATGCCTGAAGTAGCTTAGTTTTTTGTTCTTAACTTTAGGAATGAAATTTGCGTCCATACACTGTGATTGGGCGGAAATTTGGCATGCATGTTGATGCTAAATATTAACTAAAACAGGGGATCGTGACAAGACCTGATCAGTTACGGAGTAGGGTCTCGGGTGAAGCAGGAAGTGGAGGAAACATAAAGAGACGGAGCGAGAGAAAGAGATTCTGAAAAGAGGGCTGCTGACGTAGAAAGAGTATTCGTGTGATGATGCGGCAACTGCTGGCACGAACACCCGACAAAAAACCCTGCTATCCATCGATCTCTCTCTCTCTCTCTCACCTCGAAACAATAAAGGCACACCTACCCAAAGCCATCACTTGTTGGAGATACATTGCAATTCTCTGGTCTCAAGATCGAGCGTTTATGAGCGCCGTCAAGATGGCCATACAGATTAACTCTTGTCTCCAGGGCTATTTAAACACAGTCCTTGGTTCGAGGCAATAATTTTCCTCTTAATTTCGTCATAAAAACAGGGGTTCTGTGACCCGAAGAGCAAATGTCCGACAGAAGAGGGGAAGAGAAATTTGCCGAGAAAGAAATTGCAGATGACTTTCACATGGTCGATTAGTTTAAATCACCAACATAATTTTTACTTTGTGCATTGGTAAGTAATAGTTTTTATCGAGCGAAGCAATTCAGTGACTGAGGAAGAGGCATCCAAGAAGTATTCTCTACCTTTGTTTATAGCAATATTATGCAAATGACACTTCGAAGTTTGCTAACATATAGAAAGGGACAGAACATGTCTATACCTGCTAGTAGAGTAAATCCATTGCATTACTTTTAATTTATCTAGATTTCACAACTTAGTAACCCAAATTTCAATTTATCCTTATTTTCATTTACTACATCTCACTGGGCTGAATTTTAATCCAAGCCACTCAATCATTAATCTTTTTGAGACCGATCTGACGAAAATAATAAATTTAAATAAGAGAATAGAATAAACATTTATTTATCATTAAAATATTATTATTCTTATTTATTGGTGTAGCGGATATCTATCATGAATGATTAAAAAGAAAATAAACAATAACACGGTTCTTTACATGGGTAGCAATTTCAGCTAATTTTGCGATCTTATTTAGAAAAAAGAGCTATTTAAATGCTCGCAATCACGGAAAAGCTAAAGAATAAACACTCCTCGGTCCTAATGACACCATTCATCAGTATTCTCACGAAATACTCTTCTGCCTGCCTTGCATCAATGCTACCAAATTTGTTTTTATTACAGAATTAGGGAGCGTTTAAAATTGGAAACGGAAAAAGAATGCAGAGGACAGTATTGATAACGCAAAGACTATATAGTGGAAGACGATACAATTAATATCAATATTGAAATGAAAAATAATTTAGAAAATAAGTTTTCGACAATCATTCAGGAAAGGCGAGAAGTGTATTGAAAGAAGCTAAGCAGCATACAACGTGAATGTAAATGAAGGCAAATACAGTAATTATTAGGAAATACCATTGAGATGAGTAAACTATATTTTTGAAGGAACAGGCTAGCGAAAAAGTTAAGAAAAGAAGTATTCAGAACTCGAAACTTTATTCTAATTTTTCTACACGGGCGTCAATATTAACGTAGATATTATTAAAATTTAAAAATTCAGTTAATAATATTGACCACTCCATAGTGGTCTCTTATATATCACTGAATCCGCCTTCATATTTTCTTTCTGATCATAATTTAATTTCTGTCTCTTATCATGAAGAAAATCCTTAAAGCTCTAAGAGACCTCTCTCGCTATCACATATTTCAATACAATGTAGAACCAGTAAGAGAGTGACAGAAGAAGAAGCGATAAAAAACCTCAGCCTAGTAAATAACCACTCACTACCCATAAAATATATTAAGCAGTTGAGATAGGTATAAGTCCAGTTCAAAACGATGAATGATGAGATAAATCGCTCTAGTGTGTTCATTCCGATCATTAAATCAGTTTTATACTTACCAATGTTAGTGAAATTAATTTACAACGAGATCATACACAACAAAGGTATATATGTGTTCATACAGATTTATTCATTGTCTTTCTTTTATTTCCTCGTCCACTTATGTGCAGGAATGACAGGAGTCACTACTTCAATTTTTATATGGTTTTCTAGATATATGGTCGTTAAAATAAAGTAAAAAAATGAATGTCTGAAAATTGGCTCAAGTCAAACGTTTTGCCCTGTTCACCAAACTTGGATTGATATCAAATCACTGCCTATTTCCAGTCACATTGCTTCGTCATGCATTCATGTAGTGATCCTATACTTCATTAACTATGCTCTTTTTTTACTCACAAGGGCATTTTCACTACTCCCTATATTTGAAGATCCATTCATTCCCCAACCAATGAATTGTAAAACAATGTCGACCCAGTAGTCCCATGGATGCGCTTGCCGATAAAAATGAAGATCGCTGATTAAAATCTCGCTTGATTGTGCTTCATGCAATTAGTTTTCATTCAATGAGTTTACGTTGCAGCACTTACTACGGACTATTCCTGTTTCAAACTACTTCTATTTATCACCAATACTCGCTATTTTAAGTCAAATCCATCCATGGTTCATTGAAGCACACTTTAAGTTAACCAATCGAGGAACTTCGCGTAATTAAACGAGAAAATGTCTCATTGGGAACGAAAAGGAACGTTCAGTGCAGACTCCCTGAGCCATTCAATCGCAGAAACATTCGAGAAACGGGTAGCTGGAGAATGATCTCTTTCTAGCCGTCATAGACTTAAGTGGGTTTCCGGTTTATCGATTGCGCAACTTTAATTTACGACGGATTTCTATCTAACTTCGTCGTTTTTCTCGGGTGCCTCGGGTTTCCACGAGATACAATCTTTCGACTACAAAGGGCGTCGTACCGGCTGATTTATCAAAAGCGAGAGGAATAGGTAGTAATTACATCCCATGGACAATTAAAGGTTGCTGTCAAAGTGGCAGAGCAACGTCATCGAAGTCATGGATGTGAAAAGGACTTTAAACATGAGCGCTTTGAATACGTATCGAATAACAACATTATCAGCTTATGAAGCCTATGGAAATATAAAACTTAAACATCAGATAAAAAGTTGTCACAGCGTATTTTTATCGATTCATATTCGAGATTATTACGTATATAAGTAAAATCGACGGTGGAATTTGAATTACCTATTATGCAGTTGCGATGCGGAATTTTTGAAAAAAAAATCGAATTTTAGAGATAATTTATATGGTTATAAGAGATATTATTAATAATAGTAGTGCAAACATATATTACCTGAATTTACTTTTAAAAGGCTACAATGAACGTTAAAAAATCATGTATAGGCATGAGAAGACAATTATGACAAAAAGGATTTACTCTTAATTTTTCGAGTTCCTCAAGCAGTTATACAAGCTTAATGACTCTCCCCACAGCGAAAATTTTAGTTAAACATAACGGAACCCGACAGGTCAGATTTTCTTTCGTTGGCATTAAATTCCGCTCTCAAATTTAGCACTTCGTCGAAGAATGGGCGCCTCAACGAACTTGCTCTATTTTCCTGCATTGAAGAAACCGAATCCTCATTATCGCGAAATAAATGTATCCCCGCGGATGGGAACGGCTTTGAACGGATATGATGAGCATTTTAGCGTCTCGGAAAGACGAGTAGTTTAATCCTTCTACGGATCTTACGGAACAAAGAACAACACGAATTTGCACAAGGCGGGGAAACAACAACAAAACAGCATCGGCAGGTTTGGAGGAAGATTTTTTTCTCCTCTCTCTCCGCTTCACCTCCTTCATTCCTCCCCCTCCTACCGCAGTCGAGATGAGACTTATTGACTGCCTTTCCCGGAACGCATAAACTCATAAGGGCGGAGAGAGGGCGGAGGGAGGGAGGGGGGGAGGCGAAACAGATGGAGGTAGTAGGGGCAAGGAGGGGGGAAGGGGAGCGGCAGTGGGGAGGACTTGAGTAGGAGGAGATGGGGGAAAAGACGACGCAGAATTCAAGGAGGTTCGAGTTAATGCCAGCCGGAAGGAAATGCTTCGGGAGAAAAGAGGTGGAGGAAGAAAAACCGGGAGTTAGCCCTGCCGTGTAACATCATCTAATTCCTTCAAGATAAGCCGCCCTTCCTGAGGTTCCCCATAAAAATGAAATTCTCTTGGCCTGAAGGGTGGCGCAGGCATTAGCGGCAAATAGGGGGGGGCGGGGCGTTGGAGGTTGTTGGGACGGGAGAGGGGAGTAGGATGGACAGTTCGAGAGAAGCAGACTTTAGACTCTTCCTTAAGGAAGCTAATTAACGAGAGGAAAAGAGTGAGAGAGGGAAAAAAATACATATTTTCACCAGGACGATGGCCGGAGAAAACGTCCAGATTCGCTCCCTATGTTTATACGGTCCCGAAAGAATTCCTATCCCATTCCTTGCACGTGCCCACCCCTCTTCTTCCTCCTTCCTCACCCTCCTCCCTGTCGGCGAACTGCTCTCC
This sequence comes from Calopteryx splendens, assembly GCA_002093875.1. NCBI lineage: Eukaryota > Metazoa > Arthropoda > Insecta > Odonata > Calopterygidae > Calopteryx > Calopteryx splendens. The sequence continues at coordinate 236,849 of LYUA01000538.1, read as the reverse complement.
TCCCTGCTTCTTTGCTATATCTTCTCCGTTCTTCCGGCCCTGCGCGTCAGTGGTAAAACATCGCCTCGCCCTTCCCCCCGTCGCGTCTCCCCTCGTTCGGTAGTGTTTAAAGTCTGCCGCTTATCACTCCGCCCGCAGATCCCTCCCATTCTCCCCTCTTGTTTTCTCACCTTCATCATTCCTTGGTGCTTCATCAATTTCACTCCTCCGCTTCCTTCGCCAAATCCTCGTTCCCTTCACTAGCAGGCGCCTTTCTGTGCGAGAGACTACATAGCATAGCGACAAATGTAAAGCACCAATGAAACTAGATGCAATGCCACACTTAATTCTCACTTAAGAACCCATAGGCATCTGTACCCAAATGCATCAGCTTTGTTGACAAACAATAAATTAATCTTTTGCCAAAAAATGTTGCCTCGACATGAGTGCGGAAGTTTGGTGGGAACGGATTCACGTCACTTATGAGTTCCCTAAAATACCATTTTCTATAAAAAATACATTAAGATTCCATCGATTCACAAAATACATGTTTTTAAACATCTCATTGCTAAATGGCCAGAAATGTGAACAACATCATGAGACTACATAACAAGAGTCTCTTCAACATAAATCAATATATGAACTTAAGGGGATCTTGGCATTTTTTAAAGGTTTTTCGAAATTTGCGTGGGATGCATAGTTATAACACCTATGGGTAGTAATGTAATGCACATTAGCACTAAAATATAAAAATACTCCAGATTTACCTGAAAATTTTCCATGACCATATATTAGTTTCAAAGGTTCGGAAATATTCTATGAGCATTTATTTCAGTAAATTTTAATCGTGCAATTGAATACCGGCATGAAACCTCACTTCATATTTATTTTTGTAACATTTTGAAGTTTTGGGGAAAATAATTAATAATTATATCAAATAATTAACTGAGCGCAAGTTTAATGAAACGCAGGAGCATAAAAATTTAAAAAGAAGTTAACGATGTGTCAAAACATTTTATCTAAGAGAACCTACATATTAGTCATTACCTCCTGAAACGACAGTCAAGACTCAGACACCAAAGAATAGGACTGTTCCCGCGACGTTGTTAATTTCCAAGCTGAATGTTTGGATGCTGGCGGAAGGAGGAAAAAAACCTTGTATTCCAAACAGCGTTGGTATTTACGGTCCATTGGGTCCAATTGGCGTCTTCGCCGCCTCCGAGTTGCTAATTTAGTGGCAGTATCCCCTTCTATCGGGTCCGAAAAGTTGGAAATGCGAGAGAGGACAGTGGAGAGGAAATAATCCCCTCTTCTACCCCGGAAACAAACCTTTTGTGTCCTCAGCCCAACCCAATTCTCTCCATTGCCCTCCCGCGACCTTGGATTCTCCTTTCCGCAACCGCTCCGCCGCCTCCTCCATTTCCATCCCCCTTCGCGCGCTCATCCTCCCCCTCCCGCTCGGCACAAATGGGATACGAAGGGGTGAGGGGGATGGAGTGAGGGGTGGGGGAGGGTAGGGGAAGAGCGATGCGCCCTGCATCTCCTCCTTCCCCGCCCCCGAGACGCCGAATGGCCCTTCCCCCGACCAGGCTTCTTTTCCGCCTCCTCCCCATTCTCCTTTTCTTAATTCCCCTTCGCCGTCTCCCCACCGGCGGGGCTGGGCGCAGGGGAGGCGCCTTTGTTGTGTCGAAATGAAACACGCACAAAGGCACACGTCGATGCTATTTGGTTGATTCCCTAAAGGGAGGCGCTACTGCAAAGTTGTGGGCCTCGGTGCATGCGCGTGGTCACGCGTGTGTTTGCTAAAGAAAAGAGCGGGTCTTGGTTCTCGAGGATCAGGTTTGGAACATAATAGTGGAGAGAAAACAAAATGTAGAAGCAAACCCGGAGGGCACCACATATGTGAAACGATATTAAATGTAGTTAGGGTTGAAAAAAGTAGAAGCATGAGCGAGAAGTTAAGACGCTAAGGTTGCATGGTAAGGCATTACCAAAAACAGTTGATTTAGCTTACAGAACAGTAAGGTATCATTTCACAGACCGTCATAAAAAAACATAATGCCATTTAAAATGAATGGCGTGAATCCCTAGAAAATGAAGAATAAGTAAGGAGATGGAAGGAATTCCTGACGAATATTTACAATGGGATCAAACATTATTACTTAATTTTAAGAATGCTGGAGAATGAGGTCACTGTAGATTAAGGGAGATATAGGGACCCAATTTTGAGATCAGAAGCTTATGCTGCAGTTAAGGATTCATGAAAAGCAATGCCCAAGACTAAACTCCCTCGGAGTTACTTAAACATGCTGGAAAGAAGACCAACCATATTATACAAATTGATCTGTGACATTTACTCGTATGCAACTGGATATCTGCCAACGGAGTTCCAAAAGAATTTGATTGTCTCTGTGCCAAAGGAGTAGACGGCCAGCAAAAACGAAAATTTTAGCTAAATTAGCTTTATTGCGCATGAAGCTAAAACTTCGACATTTCTTACTTACAGAAGAATGAATGGAACTATATTCCAGAAGAAGACCAGCCACAAGATTATTATTGGTGGAAGATGCATGAAAGGTGGAATACCATAAATGAGCCAGGAAAAATAGGCCCGCTACCGAAATAAAGGTTTACCAACATCAAAAAAAGCAAAAGATAGGAATTGTTGAACATTGCATAAAAAACATAGCAGAAAATATACGACTAATAAATGAAATTATGTGGAAAATAATTTTGGACATTATAGAGTAGCGGAAGAAAGAAGTTTGTTTTATGAAAAGGTGTAAAGAAGAAGAAAAAAAATATTTTCCATTCTCTAAGAGATAAAAGCTCTCGAAGTCAATAATATAGTGAAGAATGGATGGGTAGGAGTACAGATCCAAACCATCGAGGGGATGTCAGGCAGAACATGGGAGATGACAAAGTAACAAATCGTGACTAGATGAAAAGGATGCTTGAGAAAGGTACAGAACGAAAGCAAAGCGTGCCTCGGATTGGAGACGATGAAGAAAAGAGCGGAAGGTTGGGCGGCTTCAAGTGACGGAAGGCAAGATGGAAGAAAATAATGGAGACGGCGAGCACGCGAAGCTCACGTCAAACCCGCTTCTCTTGCTCTCCCTTTCTCACTCTTACCCTCAGCGCACGGAAACTTTTTATAACGTCTTTCCTCTGTTGCTATAAGGATCAAAACGACCGGCCGTCTACAATGACGATTCTTGATTTACTAGGTCGCGTAAACAAGGCGTGCCGCATCATTAAGCGAAGACATTTGCCTTCACGCTTCCTCGATCAATTAAAGATACGTGTGCAATACGTGCGTTCAAATCTAGGTGAAACGCGGGATCGGATGGCGACGTTCCATTTTTCGAATGAATCCGGATGTGAGAGACTCTACACGCTCCATGTGAAGGGCTGCCTTGAAATCGACCTCCTGCAGACACTGCTCGCTTGACATGGATATGAGGCCGTCCCCACAATGGCTGAAGAGAATGGAGCAATCTGATATCTGGCCGGTGTAACCATATTCCCCGCTCGCTCTCGAAGGTAGCGGCGCAGTAACTGGCAACATTTCTATCTTTGGCTCCCATATTCTCAAGCATACGTGTCGTGATTACTCACACCTACTAGCCACACCACATAAAATAATACTTTTGCTCTTCCAAATGATCTCCGGCTCTAAATAATTTCGGGAGCTGTGAAACACACGGTTCACGCAAACGTTCCAGAATCTAATTAGATGTAAATATATGACATAAATGGGGTTGACTATTTCATTTTTGAACTCCGAAGCACTACGGCTCCATTTCAGAACCGGAAAATGTTCCCGAAAGATCTTTTTGGAGGCTTTTACACTGAAACCTCGAGAATCCTTCGTAAATTCAATTCGCGACAACTTACTACAAAATTAAATACTAGTGTCACAATATGGCAGCTGAACGTACACAAAAGGGATATAAATATGCGGGAAAAGAAGGTAGGATTATAATCGAACTAATTATATTAAATCACCCGTAAAAAAATTTTCCTCGCAATGTGTAACAATAAGATCATTTAAAGCAAATACACCCGGGTCTACTGGCCTTATCTTATGCGGGAGAAGCGAGAGACTATGCACGCAGCGGAGTCGCTTCAGTTTCCATATCACGTCCACCGGATCCTTTAGAGCTTGGCGATCTTAGAGACGCTTGCCATCTGAATGGTGCCCAGCTTCGCCTTGATCGCATAAAAGCTCTTGGAGCCGCACCAATTGCTCCGGAGTACTCCTCATAATCGAATTGATATTAAACCCGACAGAAATTGCGAGCGCATCGAATTTCAAATTTCTTTTGTTGTCTTCGAGTAACAGCACGCCCTCTTCCCTCCTCCTCCCTCATTTCAAGACAGGCAATCCCTCGAGGCATCGCGGCCAGACATTTCCGTCGCATTAGCTCATCGCCCACCTTCATCGGTTTTGATAATAACAGGAAGAAAAAGATACTTCCCGAGGCCCATTACAATAATGGGAATGGGGAAAATTTAAGCAAACATTAGAGCTAATCAAAATGTCGTACTTTTAAATTAAGTGCCGACCTCCTCTTTCCCCAAGCTTACCCCCCCTCTTCCCTCCCCTCCCATCTCCCAGCATGCTTTCACCAATCCAAGCAATAATAATAATAAGCCGCCCTAACCCCCTACTCCAACTCTTCCTCCCCCTCACTCCCTCCCTCCTCCACCCATTGTCTCCGGCGCAGCTCAGCCCATCTCCTTCGTCGTCGTCGCGCTTGCCTCCTCCCCCATCCTCCACCAACACCATCTCAGCCGCGCACGACTCCGCCAACGAAGAAAAATGCTCGGGGGAAGAAAAGGGTTGAGAGAGTTTTTAAGAGCGTGCATTCTTCCCGTAGCCCCCGGGAACGCATGCAACGAGGTCGTTCACACTCCCCAATACCCGTAAAACCAACCAACATCCTCAAGCTTGTCCCTCCCCACTGCACCCCCAACCCCACACCCAACTCTTGATACTTTCGATGTTCCCGCCTTCGCCGCCACCCCCACACATCGATCTCACCGGATTTCCTTTTCTTTTTCCCGTTACCTAAAATTTGCGCCTAAAATTCCATCAAAGGATGAGTCACCTCGGCGAGGATCAGGCCAGGGGATGTACTCCTACCTATCACGTAAGTCTTACACAAGGACCTGTGTTTCTTTAAAACTTGGCATCTCAAAGTTACATTATTTTTAATGCAAACAAGCCGAAATGTATTATTTGAGAAGCTAAGCCTTACGTCTGTCTACTCGAGTACGCTACTGAGACGCCATCGATGTGGGACAAATGTTAGGTAATAACCTCTCAAATTTGGAAAAACTAGGCAGCCACAAATAAAACATGCACGTTGTTTCACAGGACCTCTGCACGACCTCTTGTTTAAGCATCGAGAGTTGTTATTGACAAAGACTATTCTTGTTACGTCTAAAGTTCAAAAGAAATTCGATATACGATGTCTTATATAGCATTTTACAGTGTTTTTGACGGGTTTTCAAATGGATCTTTAGCATAAATAAACGGGTTGCAGAAGGTCGGCCGACAAGTAAAGAAGTGTGTTTTCCTTTAGACCGACTGAACTTTATCAGAACTATTTTTTACCGGCTCAAAGCTCTGATATGCTCTACCCCCAATGACCGTAGTTCTCGATCACAAATTCAAGAAAGTAATCACTGTACCCTGTTCTTTAAGGTTACACGACATTATTCAAAAGTGACGATTAGCAAAATGAGAGAAAGGAATTGAATTACAGAAGAAACAAAGCCGCATTACCCTTTCCGAAGCAACATGTTACACAAAGAGAGAAAACGTAGGGATATATATTTTAAAGTTACACTCCCTAATTCGTTAACTGCAAACTATATTCCGTTCTTAAAAATCGGTGCCATTTCGGACCCGATGGGCCCCTTCCTGATGCTCCAATGATTTTATGATCCAAAAATAAACGCCAAATAATGAATTCTAATAAAATTACTGGATTCCATTTCAAGAAAAATCCTGGTAGTATCCACAAATGCTAGAAATGAGCCTACACCCAACCTAAAGCTACATCTAAATTAATAAAATTTTACGGACGAAATGGTTTAATTCCCATTCGTATAACCACTCATCATTCCTGTCAAATAATTTCGCTCAAAATTTCAGCATTCCAGTATTCCATATTACAGTAGACATTTCCCTACAGAATACACCTGTCCTGCAAATTGAAAGAGCGCAACATTTATCATGTTATTAGCCGATAATGCATTAAAGTAAGATCAAAGGGGTCTCTTCATTAAGGAGACCTCATGATTACGCTTATAAACCAAATGAAAAGGTAATAATATAAATTACTGGCAGAACTTAAGAACGCGGGAGTTCAGTGTTTGCTCACAATTTCCTGGAGGAACGTGCTGATTCAGAATTCGCACGCCAAGCTGCACCCTGCGCTACAAGTTTACATGACCAATTCGCCGATCACAAAAGCTCATTCACTTGTTGACTCTGTTCCTCCAATGATGGCCCCACCTCTAGTAGAAAGTCCCTCTTTTGCTGGGAAACCTTTCAACAATCGAGAATCAGATGATTTCTGAAGGTATGGCTTCGGCAGCCATTCAAGCAGAGTGAAGGGGAGACGAGAGAGATGTGAACGTTGCAAGGATTGAAAGGGAAGAAGGTTAAATATGGCGTTTTTCACGTTAGTTGTTAATAATCCTCTTAAAATAATTTAATGTGAAAATGAACCGCAATGCGATAGAATTGGAATTGAGCAGAATGAATAGGCATAAATTATCATATTTAACTATTATACATAGTAAGACTTCTTAGGTCATAACATGAACAACAAATTAAAATACCGATAAATGAATTGCCACCATAATTTTGAAATATAGTTGGAAAATCATTAAATTCTAGAAACATTCTTTCCAGCTCTATCTACATCGAATTCGTTTCGGACGCACGTAGGACTTTGGGGAACTTAAAAAAAACGCAAGGCTCCTTTATGATGAAAAAAACTCCTCTGGGAAATTCGAGTACTAGAATCTTCGACTACCTAGTAGAATTCGGGAAAGGAGAAAGAAGAAGAAAAGGAAACAACTTACACAGACTCCAAGGGAGGAGCGGTTTTTAGATTTTGGAGTGGGGGAATCAAACGCACGGAATGCTTCCCTTCTCTTCGACCAGTGAGGGTGTGTTTCTCTCTCTTCTCCATCTCTCCATTCCTCTTGCCGAGCTCCCACCACCCACCCTTCCTGGCAGCGCACTACTCATCCTCTTAATTATTGCGTTGTCGAGGGAAGCACTCTTACGCCTCTTCTTCTTAATCTCGGACCTCGCGTCTTCATTTATTCATTTACCCATTCGCCGCACCCTTATGCTATTCCACCCTCGTCATTACTCTCCATCCGCCACTTCCCCGAGGAGATGATCGCATTCAAGCCGAGATACCTCAAATTCTCCCGAACCAACTCATTCTGCTGCTGTACGTGACAACAACTGGATCTTGGTTTTTCAACTCTCTTTCCTGGGAAAAAGTATTTGCTTTACTCTTCCTGTAGTTATGCTTATCATTCCTTTTTGGAACATTTTTCATCAGTGTCTTTTAAACACGATCTGTTTCTTTTTTTACCTTCCCAAGTATGTAACCTACACATCTCCTACCCATTATGTGCATTCATGGCATTTCTCGCGATAATTACTTCGGTTTTCGTTTACATTCTTTTAGATGCCATGTTGTATGACCGGTTAAAATACTTTTGGGCTTTAATTACATAATATAACGTAAACTAATAAAGTATAAATAACGGTTAAAATAAAAAGGGGTGAATGAAGGGGTGAAGAATCTGGGAATCTGAATGAATCTGAATCTGGGAATCACTGTTTTTTCTCGTTTTCATCGGAAACAATTTTAAAAGATTTCTCTACCTCGATACTTTATCACTGACATCAGCAATTCCTTCAAGCTTTAAATTCTATTTATTCTTTTTTATTTGACGAGCCATTCAATCGTACCTCACGTTTCAATCCTCAAGTTGCAGCATTAGGTTTCGAGAATTTGTCGTAGGACTGCAAAGCAGTCCTCCAGGGGCCCATTCACACCACTAAGGGTATCTCGAGCGATCCACTCCTTACTGTTTAGTGCATCTCACGAGCGGCCAACAGGAAAATAAAATATTATGACTGAGAATTATGGCTTGAGAAAGGTTTAGTTGGAGATTTGTGATTTTATATAAATGCCAAAAACCTTTAAATACTATCTAAAAGATATTTTAATCCAACCAAAACACTACGTTAACGAGAAAATGTTCTGACTCTATACTCTCACTAGCACAAAAACATTTAATATGAAGGAATTGGCAGACACAAATGAATAGAGAACTCCAAAATGGTTCATAACGAACAGAACTAGTAAAATTCAACGTTAACTACATTTAAATTAATTACCCGATTCCTACCCATGACAAAGGCTAAGAGAGAAACACAAAATCATATGCTTGACGATGTAATATTGTGCTGAATGTAATCATAATGAAGTGATTTAATAGGGGATGTAAATAAATTGGAAAATATATTGCATTTAGATTAGTGACTTCACAAAATTAACCTTCGGATCCACAAAGACACGTGACAGATAGTGCCAATTTCATTTCCACACCATTGGTTAGATGCACCTCGGCGTACCTCGCCATGGGGTACCTCGAGAGTAGCAAAACAAGTTAACAATCACATTAGGAGTAACATCTGTTTTTATTACTTAACGATTTATGTAACTCTTATACTAACTTTTGTGCACTATGAGTGCTGTTCATCATTTAAACTACCATCGAATTCAGAAGAAAGTAATTCATTTTTCGCACGTTACGGGAAAATTTTCCATCCCTGGTCATATTCTTAAATAAATGGAGCTCTAAGACATTTGTAAAAATAATTTTGTTAGCCTCTACGGACATAGAAGTCACTATGACCCATTTTACGGGCAACAAATATTTTTTATGGGCTTGTGTAATCATAAAACTAGCACTGAAGCCCGAGAATTTCGAAAATCTCCAGTTATTTCCGTATCTTTGTAATTTTTTCATATCATCCTTGTCGCATAGCTAAATTCACGGCGAGAGCGGCATAACGAAAGTGCCAGCGAAAACGAAAATGTGAAGAGAAAACCGCAGCATGGAAAGAGCAGGGGAATACGTTGGGATGGGACTGCATTACTACATTTCCCCTCCCTGAACTTAGGTTACCGGAGCCGAGAGCTCATCTAAATGCAAATGCCTTAAAATATCTCGGAGCTGGTGGAAATATTCGCTCATTAAAATCACCACGAGCAATAACAATGGCGGCTGCCGCGGCCGCCGCCGGACGCCCTCGCATTAAGCTGGAAAGGGATCGAGTGTCGGGAATTCACACTTTCTCGAAGGATTTGGAGGAGGACACACTCACGCTCGTTGGCTGTCCCTTCTTCTCTCCCGCCACCTTATTTTTTTCCACCGGGGATGACCTTGGAGGCCCAAACTGCATTACGGAGTCGGTAAAAAATTACAGCGGGGTAATAATAATGGCGTTTGAATGGGGAACATGCTGAGGAGGAAGGGGCGGGGTTGAGTGGTGAATGGAAACAGGAGAGGGGCGCAGATCCCCAGTTATTAAAGCTCGAGGGTTTGCGTATATTTGTGCGCATTCAAATGAGCGCGAGAAAACATGGACTTCACTGCCAATGAACGCGCGAAATTGCTCTCTTCCTCTTCCCAGACGATTATTTAGAAATGTTGTTGCACTTGCATAAACGGTGCCGTTACCGGTTTACGCGAAGGTGCTCTGTTCTCCTGAAGGTTATTCATTTTAAGAAGAGAGTTTTAAGGGCTCTTTCATTAAATTTGATGTAATTTAAATTAAATTATTAATCATATGTGGCAGCACTATCAAAAGACGAGTACACGTTTGCATGCTGCAAAAAACATTTACGTTTAATTTCTCGACCGGCTGCATGGGTCGTACAAACTGCCTAGTCGTACAAACTGCCTCAGCCTATATATGCAAAAGCACTTTTGTCTTATTCATTCGATGAAAGAGGAGAATATTCGCCAGCTTTCCTTGTTTTCGGCTTTCGAATAATCTTTCCATAGAATGTTTCACTGAATGACTAAATTAAGAGTAAATCATCATTTAATTGAAGCACAATTTAAGAAAACGCGTGAAAAAATTTTGACATGATAAAAATTAAAGAAAATATACGTGATGAGATAGAGAAAAAATCCAGGCGATGCCAACGCTGCAAAGACCATCCTTCGCAAATGCACGAAAGAAGAGGAAAATTCCATAACCAGAAGGAATCAGGGCGCTAATTTGAGTGGTAAGAGGAAATGTCTTACGGCGAACGATGACGAGAGAAGGGAAAAGAGAAGAGAGGCTATGAGAAAGGGAGAGTAGAGGAAAAGCGGAAAATGTCCCCCTTCCGTGAATACTACTGTGAAACGATTCGCCGAACGGATATTCAAGCACGATTCCCGGAAAGTGTCCGTCTAACGGGTAAAGCGAGAATGTAAAAGGAAAAAAATCAAGGTAGAGGAGAGTAGAAAGCTAGTGAGTAAAAAATTACAATACGGTACGTCAAAGTTGAATTGTGTCAAGGGAAAGTAATATTTCCATCCATTTCTCCCCGAGGTTCTTCGAGTTTGTAGATAATATTTATTAGTCACATCTGTAGGCAAAGCTAAGATGAAAAGAGTATATCTCAGAGGAATGCAGACACAACTTCTTCAATTTACACACACTTGGTGCAGTTACAAGAAAGAATAAATGGCCATAGTAAAAAAAAAGAACTTTTACGAGCTTTTTGGAAGATTTTTATGCATTTAGGTGCAACTGCGTGGATGTCCATACATGACATCCATGGAGACCGAGGAAAAATTTTTTGAATGACAAAATTAAAAGATTCCCCCTTTGGATCGTATTCAATATGAAAAATTGACTGGTAATGGAGTGGTAGATGAGGCTAAAACAGCAGGAGTTGCAGGAAAATTGACAAGAACGAGAGAAACATCACGTTGGAATGAGGAAAATGGATAACTTGGGCGTCATTTAGCGTGGGACGAGATGGTAAAAGCGGGTGTGCCGCACAATAGACGCGTCAGAAGATGGAAAAATATCCCCGCATACTCTAGGCGCGGTGAGTAACGGATGGAGGGATCAGCATGCATACGTTTTGCATCATTTATAGCGGCTGATACCTTTTTTACGTCTGTACTTGTACGTTGCACGTTACTTGAAAGATGGCCGAAGCGAATTTTTAAAAATAATACGGCAATGCGATCGTTCCGTCAGTCGACGAGCCATTCGTTTGTTGACTCGGGAGAAAGAAAAGGAAGGGGGGGACGGAGAGAGGAAAATTCAGTTCTACTTTTCACCCGCAAACGCGTAGGCACGATAAGGGAATGTGCGGGAGAGGCGAGACGTTAACCGGCTCGAAAGGAGGCATAAAACCGTGAGTGTCCCCTCTTTTAGGGCAGCATTGCGACTTATTAATGGAACTGTAAGAGGGGAGTGAAAGTCGATGGCGCTGCCTTTGGATAGGTTTTTATCTCGACTAAGTAGCTTTTGAACATAAATCCTTTCATGGGTACGCACAAAGCCGCCGTTGCTTCCGTTCTGAATGTCACACAGCGTTTAAGAGGGGTGTTCTAGCACATTGCAATTCATTTATTTCACCCTTATATATTTCTGAAAAGCTTCGCCGATCGCGGTGGATTAAACAGTAGCTTAAACTTTAATATGAATAAAGTATCTTGATGTTTAGCGAATAAGCAATTAAATTCTTCAATTTAGACTAATATACCATGTGTCCTGTATTGGTAAAACAACCCCAAATATTAAAAAAAATTCTACTTAAGAAACGTTTAAAATTAAAAGATTATGCTAGGACAGAATCCCCAGGTAACAGATTGTTCATTGGAAGCATGGATAAGACGCGGGAATTTATTACTTTTCTTGCGTTTCATTTACTATCCATAAAGGTTAAAATTAAGAATTCTATTAAAATATAGATAACAACTGACGAGATATATCGAATGATATTAATTTTTACAAGGAAACTAGCTACTTTCCTTAGTTCACCTCTACATCGTACATAAATACGGAAGTTTTCGCTATCTAAGATTTTGAAAAATCGGTCACAGTGGCCGCGGGGTAAGGTTCAGAGGTCGTAGGTTCGATTCCTGCCGGGATGGGTCTTCCTTCACCACCCAGGGCTTGGGTGTTTGTGATTATCCTTATTGGTATTTCATGTTTGTAATCCATAGAAAATGGATAAATCTAGCTGTTTTTATATTAATGATAAATAAATATAAAAATAAATACCTTACAATTTCATCATATGTGAATATTTGCGTCTTCAATCGTTATTATCAATTGAAAACGCCTCTGATAAGCTTAGTACAAACTCTGATAAATAATTTAGTAAGTTAAAATAGCAGTTATCTCCGAAATTTCAACTGAATCTTTAGGTAAGCTTTGATTTATGATGTGTGGAGTACACCTACTTAACTAATCCGTTTAAACTAACAAGGTTAAAAGAAAATCATATCCATTATCCATCTCCTCATCTACCTCATCATAGTGAATCTAAGCGAAACCATTATACAATAATAGACTCAATTCACCATTGAGTGCAGTTGATTCCTTAAAATTCCAACAAATTATAATATCAGAAGGTTTTTATAATTAAGAAATAAAAATATCCAGAGCCCATAAGCTTCAATTAATGAAAACGTTGCAGTTACAAATACGAGGCTATTAGAAAAGTTTTTGAAGCATTAAAAGAATTCCAAGTTTTAAAATGGTCGAGTAACGACAGAGGTTTTCCTCTAGTTTACGGCTGAACACACTTATAACCACAAGTCCCTGCACCAAGACCTCGGGAGATCCTGCATAACTCCCCTAACTCCCTTTATTACGGAAAACAGGAAAAAAATGTGGTCATGCTTGCTGAAGATCCCGCCTTTCATTACTTCTCGTTACGCCTAGTTAAGCTCGTCGGTTCCCTCGGTGGGTTCAAGTCCCACTGGGTTGACTCAACACCAAACAAAACAACTTTCATTCGACTTGGAGCGCAGGTAGGTACCTACGTGCGCCTTAAAAAAATTCCCAAAGGAGGTGTGAAAACCTATTCATACAATTTCCTTGTCGATTTGATCACTTTTAATTATTAAAATTTTGAGGCTTAAACATCTGCTAAGAGAATAAGGAAATATCCCCGTCTCCCGGGTTGCATTCCCATTCACTAACAGCAAGAAATCTCATCAGGAGGCTGGATCTGGATCCAACCCCTCCCCGACACGTTTGTTGATACGGCCCGAATGAGCGAAGGCAAAGGGGGAGGAGGAGAAGCGAGGCTGGGGCAGCGGGAGACGCCGCCGGGGAAACATTTCGGTCGGTTGGTCACGGGTTCGCCTTTCAGTGCTCACCCACGCGTATTCGCGCGCGCCCATTTTATTCCCTTCCCTACTTTTTTTATATAATACTCTCGGGGAGGTTTAAAAAAAAGGGCACATCTCTGTTCCGACCCGCGATGAGGAGGGAAATGAAAAGAGAAAAGAAAATAAGAATCCGTCGGAGGGATGGATAATTGCTTGGCGTTTTATTTATTCCAGCGGCGCAGAAACTAAAGTTTTAGACGTCACTTTGCGTCGTTTACGCCCGCGAATGCAAAGCGAAATCGGAATAATGCATCTCGATATTTTTTTCTAAGAAGTTTTATGGGAATTTCTATTTTTTTCTTTTCGACCGTGGCAAAAACTCACTGCTCCGCTCTCGACATCCGCCCCAAACCGACCCTCCCATTCCATGCCTTATTTCCCTTTCTTTTACTGCCACTTCTCAGTGCATCCCCCAAATCCGCTCCTCCACCAAACCTCTTCCAATGCGATTGTCCCTTGTTAAAGGACCTCGCTCCGACGCCTCCTGGCATTGGGCGCAATATTTCCCTTCCCTTCATTCTGGCTCCGAGCGCGAGCGCGGCGAGTGGCGGTTCATTAAAATGCATCAAGCACCCCGCTTTATTCGTTTCTCTTTTTTTCCCCTGGGGAAGGACTTCCCCACTCCTCCTAACCCTCCCCCCCCCCACGCCGCACCAAGGCCCCTAACATCCCCCCGTCTCCCGCCCAGCCCGACACCCCCAACATCCGCACCACTCTCTCCGGGTGGGGGGGGGGGGGGGGGG
>LYUA01000538.1:184372-199040 GCA_002093875.1 Calopteryx splendens | reverse complement strand
CACTCCGACGCCCACCCTCCCTTGCCCCCCGTCCACAGCCCCCTCTCTCGCGCCCTCATCCCCCACATACGCCTTCGGGAGCGCGCGTCCTGTGGAGATCCACCCCCTTCCGCCATCCGTCTGCAGCACGACCCCGCAGAGCCATCCGTACGTAACCGGCGGCGTTACGGCATTCCACCTTCTGCCTCTCTCTCTCTCTCTCCTTGCGACATGCTCAGCGGCTATATAAACCTCGCGACATGGCGTGTTGATCAAGACGGCGGCATGAATCGGGAGGAGAAAACGGTGTCGATCAAGATTCTCGACCCGGATCGGGAGAAGAATGCGTCAGGGACACAAAGAAGGCGTGCACGAGAAACGGAGGAGACGGTAAGGAAAAAATGTGCGCGGGGAGGGCCTTCACGAAATGTCTTGTAACCGAGGACTCATCCTTAAGTCGTGTAAAATGAAGACGCCGCGAGCGGAGGTGCTCTCGAGTGTATCTCCCCGGGGCGCAGAACGATGGCGATGCGACATCAACGACTACGCTTATTTTCATCAGATTATTTCGAGCTTTGGGCTATTCCGCAGTCCTGTGATTTGTTTTTTCAAACCCCGGAGCACGATCCGCACGGAGAGGATAAGCCCGTGCCGTGGAAAACGCGTATTTTTGAACGAGATGGTGAGGACTGAATGCAGAGCATTTTTAATTCGTTCACATATTCCAGCTTCCTTTCCTGGTTCACTCAAGAGTGGGGTAATCGCGTTAAATCCGAGGAGTAAGGGAACTAATATGCTGCGAATCAGCAATGTAGTTGGAGTCCTCGTACTCGTTAATGTATATCTTGTTGTAGCGGATGTCTTTTTTTGCCCTCAAGCATTTTTGTGACATATGTTCAATTTAACTTAAATTATCGTATTTCAAGCGGCCACTGATACTCGGGATAGGAATAAAAACTGCTAATTACGGATGTATTAGCGCGTATCTATGCTTCCCCCCACTTCAATTTGAGAAAAAAATTCTAAATTTCATTTGTAAACTGGAATCAAATAAATGATTCATCGTCACTTTAATGCTCTTGGAGATATTGAGCGTGTAAAATACCAATGGATATTTACACTATACTATTTTAATATTCTTAATGGAAATTTAATTTATAACAAGGCATACCTAAAGAAAATAGCGCATTGAGCAAGTTATTCTGTGGTGAATATTTGGTGATTTTAATACCAAAATTAACCTTACTTTATTATGAATCTAATATTTAGAAAATTTATTGCAGAATTTCCCCTGGTAAATATATCACAGAAAATATTTCTAAAACAAAAATAATGGTTCCAGTCATTTCAACAGTAGGTACTTCAATTCGAAGATTGGTTGATAGCGGCCATCTAATTTTTCATTTCTAATGCGACCTTCCTTGCTCTCCAACAGGTCTTTTGTCTAACAACCTTCTTTTTTGGACCCAAGTATCGGTCATTTAGTACTGATACTGTAACTTATCCTTTAACTAGACACTGCAAAAATCAGAAAAATGTTACAAAAGTAGGAAATATAAATACTGGAAGGAGACCATAACGTGTTTTTTCGCGAGCTACATTTAGCATCGTCAGTTTCAAGATCCCATAACTGTGCCTCCAAAGTGAACGCTAACGAAAACTCGCCAATACTTTCTCGATTTCGCACTACCCACTCAATGGTAGAGAAAGAGAACAATTAGACACCTTTTACAACTGAAGATAAACATGGAGAGCAAAACAATAGCGATTACACAATGGGGGAAGGAAGACGAGAACTGGTAGGCGACAGCGTTTAGGGAACGAAAAACAAAGTGCCGTGCGAATGTCGAGAATATGGCGAATGAGGAATCGGTACCATTAAGCCGCCCCTAGCCGCAACTGGCAACTGGAGAATGGCGAGGAGTGGGCGAGAGAGGGAGGCCAAGTGAATAAATGGCGGGGGCCGAGGGGACGGGAGGCTGAAGGAGGCGGAGGGCGAGGCGGTGAAAGCGGAGCGGTCAAAATTGAAGAGGATGCAATTTGGGGGCAAGTGGGGCGAGGAGGCATGGAGTGGAAGAGAGTGTCGCGGGGCATTATAAAGACCGGTGCCTATTGCGAATCTTCTGGGGGGAGGCGTGGGAGGTCTGTTAGGCGTGGAGGGGGGTTCACAGAAGTGAGTCATGTCGAGTGCTTGGGCGCCATCCAGAAGGCGGACCATGCCAACCCGAAGAGAAGGGCGAGACACAGAAGTTTCTTCGGCCGGGAAAAATAGGGAGAAATGAGAAGAAGACGACCTAAGAGAAGGGTTTAAAAGGAGACGGCCGATGCATTTTGTATGTATGGCCTGGGAGACAAAGGACGACGAGTCGTCTACCGGCGAGACCGCCAGCGATTTTTTTTAAACAGAGGCTACTGATTAAAGATTTACGAGGAAGAGAAAAAAAATTATTCTTAAGATACTCGGGGTAGGGTATGTGAAGGACTGTCCCGAGAGAACATTACAGAAGTTTGTGAATGCTTGGAGAGAATAGATGGACAGTGGTGCTAGAACAAACCTGAAACGTTAACCATATAAAATCAATATGAGATAAGAAAATGTATCGCATGACCTATGTCCAAAAATAATGATTTAGAAAATACAAAGACAAATAACAGGAAGATCATGAAATAGCAATTTAAAAGCGACCGTGAAAATTATTAACTCAAATAACTGGAAGCAAATGAGGTAAAGTCTGAGATGAAATTCCAGATGTACTTAAAAGTAGAGCAAAAAATAAATTACCTAACTTCAAGTTGAGAGTGATCTCTCAGTGTGCTCAAAAGCTATACGCCATCACAATATTCGTCCGGATAAAATACAGCTAGAGGTTAATCCTCTAAAGAATGTTATTAAAATTAGCAGAACACCCTTTTTCCACAACTTTCACTTTTGTAACGAATGCTTTGAGTAAAATTGCCACAAGAGATAAACACTGCGATGGAGAAAACACATCGGCGTGAATAAGACTGCTTCCTAAAAGCAACTCGCGGGAAATATTTATTGCCCTTCTCGGACCGATTTCTGTGCCGGTGTAAGAGGAGAAACGGAAAAACAAGGATGGAGGATGGAAAAATGAAAGGGTCTCAATTATACGAAGGATTTATGGTCGCAATCGACACTTGGGATCGGAGACCTAATGCCGTCGCCTCATTGCCACCGTCACTCAAAAAAATTGAGACCGTTTTTCACGTCATCGATAAGAGCGTCTCGGGCGTTATTACTCTTGGCGAGGGGAAAAGAGAGGAGGCCCCCCTCCCCCCATTTTCTCCCCAACCTCTCCGTCGTCTCACCGTCTGGCGGCCATCCAAAGACACCGCAAAGTACTCTCGGGCCGTCGCCGGTGGGGAACCTCGATCGGGGAGGTTTTCTGCGAATGGCAATACGGGGTCATATGAGTGAGAGGAAAGACTGGATCGAAGGTTTTTATAAGGGTCACGCGACCCCGAAATACTTATGTCAAAAGCAAAGAGACTCAATAATTTTAACTCTCGACTGTACTCGGACGTGCACTCCTCTATGCAAATCGGGGGAACTTTATGTACTTTCCCGGGGAGTAGCCGTGCGGCGAGGACGGCGGCCCATGAGCACGAGGCGCTCGGGGCAAGTGACGGCGTGCTCGAGAAAATTTGCCAAGTAATCCACACTCGCTGCGGGAGAACTCCGCCGCCGAGGGTGAAATCCCCTGCTGACTGATGAAAGGCCACTTCATGAAGACGTGAGTACGAGAAGTGAAGGCGGATTATTCATGGCACTTTAGCATTGATAATGAGGCGCATCGGACGCTTCGACTCGGTCTGTACCGCCTCTTCGGCTCGGGGCGATACAGCGACTGAGCACCACTTGGCAAATACTTGAAATATTGGAAAGAACTGGGCGGGAGAGCAAGTGATATCATCTACTCGGTTCATAGGGGTCCCCGGATCGCTCGCTTCGACCGCGGCGATGGAGACCGTGACCGAAGATGAGATGGGAATACGCGGGCTGTCACGCGTCGCGGGCTGCCTCGGGAAACTTATTTGTATTTGTCATCGGACGATCTTCCTTCCCGACGCATACCTTATCTTTAGCTCGCCTTCATTCCTCGGGGGTTCCTTTTTCCCTTCACTCTCCAAGTGAGGGATCTTACGGGGGCGTGTGAAAGGGGAGGCCTCGATTCTTCGAGGACGACGGACGGAAGTCGATCGCCAGTATTAAGTAGCCATCTAACAGCCGGGAAGGTTTCGCCGTCGGTGATTCGGGGGGTGCGAGGGAGAGAGGGAATCGGGGGAGGAGTAATGAGGAGGGGAGAGCAGGAGAAAATGCTGTGAGGAGTGAACCTTAGCGAGAGTGGTGTGCATTGGTGGCCATCCACCTCCGCCACGCTTCTTCCCCGCCCTTAATCAATGCGGTGTCTATCGAGGTAAAATCAACCTTGCACTCTGAGGCAGCTTTGCTTATGATCTGGCGTCCGGAAATAATGCTTGCTCACGCGGCAGTGCATCATGTTTCATGCGCATGAGTGAACGTACGTGAGGAGGGGGATTTCGCGATAAAAACGTGGAAATCCTTTGACAGCATCAATGTAAAACATACTGCCATTTCATCCATGAAAAAAAGATGGAAAGATTTCGCTGCTTGATGAACTACAACCCACAGCCTACGATGATGATTCTTCGAAGCGCTTCGAGGGTGTATTTGCACTTAGGTAAAAGTGCTAATCAGAGGAAAATGAAATAACACATGCTCATACCTAAATGGGTAAATAATGCTCGCCTCGACTACTTACGCATGAGAAAATATATCTAGATGCGTAATTGGTGTGAAAAATGTATGAACATCGGCGTGGAAAAGTTATCCAAGACGGGGAGATAGGGGAGTGTGACGAAACAAAATTGGGAAGAGGGAGATTGTGTGAGATCGGAAATTGCATAGGAAGACTGGTGCCGCTTTAACCGATCTTCTCTCTGAATTATTTAAATTTTAATCCGTGAGACTTCTGAATGTTGTCATTCTGTAACTTCACCTGGTACTAACCTGTAGCATGTATGGTTGTAATATTTATTTTTTTAAATTGACAGTTCAGATTTTATATCAATTTCACAGTCAATCGTCAGTGCTCAATGAATTCTATCCCATACGCTCTCTCAATTGCTTTACCCATGGATTCACACGCCTTTGCTGTAGATTTATTTTTTTGTTGCAAATTAAACTTGAGCAAATCAACTAGAAAATGGTCTATAATTTCTGAGGAACTGTCAATTTTTGTTTCCCAACCCATTCAAACCTCTCAGCATTACTGGTGTCAGTATCATTTCAAATTAGTCAAGTTAATATCTTAACACCAGTTTAACAGAGTTAAATTGCTTGGGTGCTTTATTGTGTAGCAACAACTTTTCAATATACTAACATCCTCTTTTTCCTATTCCCTATCACTAATGTTACGAATTTACATTCACACTGCCATTCAAATCTGCTCCCCTGTTAACTCTCTCTCTCTCTATCATATGAGTTACTTGATAAAATTATGGGCACGCCACCTTAAAGATAGAAAATCTGGAAAGATTTATCACGCTCGGTTCGTTTTGATTAGGTTAGCGGATCTGGAAGCGGATTACGAGAGGCTACGATGAGTTGGCAACTTTTACTAAGTTGAAATAATTCACCTCTTGTAACTACTCGTTTGCCTACTACGCGAAGATCGCCAGTCGCACGTGGTAGATTGGTATGCGGTCAGCGCCGAGCACCCATCTTGGATGACTTCCACCTCACCTAAGCGATTGAAAATGGAATGCGCTTGAGTAACAGCATTTGAGCTTGCATTCAAATATATCGGTGGAATCTCTTCATCGTTTTCCATATTACTGACTCCAATCGCATCTCGATTTTTTTTGCACCAGGAGGAATTTTGGAATTGCACCTTTTTCACAATCCAATTTAGAAGTAACGCCCGCAAAACGTCGGCGACCCACGAGGGATTTTCGTCGTCGAGATAAAAAGGACAAAGGGACAATTTAAATTCCACATTCGCGTTCGCTATCACGCAAATCGGAATGAAAAATACCGCCATGCCGGATCCCCTCGCAAATACGATGCTCTTGGTACTCGTGGTCCTAAAACTTGCATCGTAAGTCATTTCAAAAAGTTACTTGTCCAGCAGCACTACGATGGGAAATATTTAAGTTACCAAAACAGCAGATGGGCAGGAAATTATTAAATTACCAGAATGTTTCAATTTTTTTACTCGACTGGTAGGTATCTAACCAATTTTATGAAATCAAGCCGTCCGGAAACTGCTAAAACCACCCATCCCCGGACATTTCTCTTAAATTGGCAAATCCCGTCAGACCGGATCGTCATCAGTCGAAACGTAACAAATCGAGGGAAAATCTGTGCTAAGATTTATTCACCCCGTAACGTTACGAATGCGATTACTTCTCTGTATTCAAGATCGAGTACATAGTTCAACCAGACTAACTGACCGTGGTCATTTTCAGCAAAAAATGCGCCATCGCTAAATCTCACCGTAGTGAGTATTTCAAATTTTCGGAACCTCTAGGCTGGCCATCACTTCAATAGGATTGAAATTGTCAATAATAGTATTTGGCTGCATGGATACTGACTACCAGCTCTGATGGCTCAATAATAAGTAAGCTTATGAAATAAGCATCAAACAAGCTATTGTTTTCGAACTTAATATTTTTATTTCTAAAAATAGGTTATTTTATTATATGTAATTTTACTAAGAGCAAAATCATAACGCAAGATATTCCTCAGAGCTGATTGATTATGTGTCAGAATATATTTTCACTTACTTTACAACCACCTTTGCCCTTTTCGCATGGTTAAGATGATCACAAAAACCGAAACACAGGTCTTCAAGAAAGCGAAACTTACATATTTGCAACTTTTTACTCTTTTCATTTACCATGACATGAAATGCGTGTAACGAAATATTTAAAACACCAATTTGCAGTTTGATATATTATAGGATTTGGATCCTTGATATCTTTGCATTCGTTAATAGCAGATAAATAACCGCGTTGACGTGATCAGGACCAAGTAAGGAGAGAATGAAATAGAGAAATGGGTGAATTAAGGTGAGGGGTGGAGGTAGCGAGTGGGTTCTCTTTACTGGAAGGGGGAGATGGTGGTTTTAAAAGAAAATTTCCCATTGAACGGAGTGTATGAGCAGAGATTGATCTGGAATTGGAGTCGCGAAATGGGTGGATTGGTTGCACGAATCTACGGAAATGCAGATCCGTAGGAAGAAAGTGTGAGAGA
This sequence comes from Calopteryx splendens, assembly GCA_002093875.1. Lineage (NCBI taxonomy): Eukaryota > Metazoa > Arthropoda > Insecta > Odonata > Calopterygidae > Calopteryx > Calopteryx splendens. The sequence goes on along the minus strand of LYUA01000538.1, from coordinate 191,761 downwards.
AGGGGGCTGGTAAGAGATTCTCACAGAGATTTCGCGCGAAAAAACACGAAGAATTGAAAAATAAGAATAATTTCTCTTGATTCCTTGGGATCTCCTTTCGCATTGTACTCAGTCTCAAGGTATTCAAATGTTTTGCGAGAAATTCTGTGGGTTCCATAAGTTTATATGTTTTATTCGCATTTTTAGAGGAATTTTTTGCTGCTTTCCAATTTTTATTTCTTCCCCATGTACCAATAATTCTTGTCGAAGATTCTCTGTTCCATTCAATGACGCGGTTTTATGCGAATCTCACCTTATTATGGGAAGGTGAAATTAATTAAAATGGCACATTGAGGGTTTTTGTCTGCAAGCACGTTCTATTGGCTTTATGAACCTCATAAGATAAGGAGGAGCCTCCGAGCAAAGAAAAATAGTAAAGTTTTAGAAAAAAATTAACATGTGAATAGTTAATAATTTTGGGCAAACTAAACTTTATTGTAACCGTTTTATCAAAAATCTATACAATCGTTTCTATTTACATCTTAAAACACAGCATATTTATTTCACTATCCGCTGCTAATATCCAATTAGTTTAATAATTTCATTACTGCTTTCCCTTATTAGGTATCGTAAAAGCGTGGCTAAGGGCTTCAATAAGACTCGCGGGAGTGAAATATGCCGTCTGAGAAAGAGTGCGGGAACTGATGTTTAAAATTACTGTTAAATAACACTAATTTCTCGTTTCTGTAGACTATTCATAATTTAAACTCAAATACCAATGCTGGTAAAATACACTCTTTGGTAATTCGTTATTCTTAATCTCTTCATAAATAGTTCATTATGCCATGGAGTTAAATAATGCATTGCAATATTTTAGCCTCCGTTGGTTTCGCTGTATTCAAATGACATATGTTACTCTAACTTTGATTATTTATATGCGTGCAGCGTAAATTAAATCATGCCTCTTATATGCTATGAATAGGATCAAGCTGACAAGTAATGCATCATTAAATATCCATTATTATGGCGAAATACGCCTTCAGAATTTGTATCTTATGTCAAACTGCGTGAAAACGTTTTGAATGCTCGCCACAAGGCATTTTAACTGCACTACGTTGACAGTGAACGCAGTCACCGTAAGGCTATTATATTATTGTGGTTATACAACTATACATGTTGGTTTACCTTATTATATTTATAATACAGTGAAGTTCAGAAAGAGTGCACGTATTTCTTGTTCAGTGAACCGTGAAAGTGGAAAAGTTTCCTTTGAAAGCAGCGGCACATTTGATCGAGAATTTGAATTAGTTTGACGCTTGAAAGTTGAAAAATCATGATACCTAGTAGTTCAAATCCACTTCGGCAAAAAGGAGCGCCAAACCATTATTATATAGGACTGCTTTCAACTGAGGTTAAGTTATAAGTTAACATAACATAAGTTATAATTTCCTTCCGCATTGGTGAGTGCGTAATTCGCTTCATCCGCAGCTCCTTCTTCGATTTAAACACTAATGGAATACGGAAAACATTTTTTGGTTATTCATAAGTCCTCTTCATGGTTCAATACAAGGAGGAGGATGACGATTGTACTCACTGTACATACAAATTTTCGCCAAGGTCATGACTTTCTTTTTAAACGGTTTCGCAGATTCCAGGAGACTATTTTTTATAGATTTAAGGTAAAGTTCGTAAAGGCTTTAGCCTTCTTTTGAAATTCATTTTGAATTCAAATTTGTTATTAAGATGTTTGGGAATATGTTGTATAGATATTACTTTGGATTCAATCCTAAAATATTTTCAGGTAATGAAGCAAAGCGCATAAAATTGTATCAAGCTGACTTCTGTAGTATTACACCATTTAAAGAATGATTACATATGTAAGACAAGGGATCCCGAGAACTAAAGCCACCCCTTTTAGCAAATGGTCTGAGTGCTTAGATGTTTAACCGCCTATAACTTGGAAACTAGGCGGCAATTTGAAGAACGGAGAAATACAGGTATTTTTGTAGTTTAAACCCTTTCAGGAATGGCTATTAAAAAGGTTGGAAAGAGTCCATTGCGGTCTTAAAACTAATTTCTTATTAGTCATAAGTATTTATTATCTTCAGTGACAGATGAGAGACAAGAGAAAAGAAAAATGAGAGCACATTCATATCTATTTAAAGGTAAAATTCACAATGCCTATCGACAAGCATAAAATCTGGCTATCCTGGGTTTTAAAACAATGCTCTCATTAGGAAAATTTTCGATCTCACTCCTAAAAAATTAGTGGTATACTATATCGAGAGTATAGAAACTGACCAAACCGTTAAAATATCTCGTATATTCTCCTCCGAATGCTATCCTTTTGTGAGATATAGTTAAACTGCCTACTAAACTCGTTCCACGCCAGGGGGATTTCCTTTCATCTATTTTCTTTAAATCGTCCCTTCCTTAATTTCAGTCTTTCCCCCCTAACGCCAATGCTCATCTTCTCTCGGCTATTTGCCGCGCCATTAGTACCACCTTCTCCCTTTGTCTTAGAAAGAATAAATCATTTACCGGTACAAAGATAGCGATGCGAAAAAAACCGTCGTTCGCCAACGCGAAAATGTTTCGACCTCTATAGGGCCACGGTCTGAAACTCCGGTGCGGGAAAACCTTAAAATCGAGGTGCCTAAGGGTACCCTTTTAATAGATGCAGTGATAATACTCCTGGATGAGTGCACCTGAGCTCATCACCCCTGTTCTTCTACTCCACGACAGAGAGCTCGTTGGGCTTAACATTCAACTTGGAATATAAACACTTCAAAATCGCATTAGCGCACGGGATATGAACGAGAATCGTTATTTTAACACTGACAAATGGAATATACTTGGTGGGCCCACCGCATTGATGCACAACTTTACTATAGGGAACCCTTCTTGACCCCTGAGGTTAAACTTGATTCAAATATCGATGACCTCGTTAAGGTTTGCCTTCAATACTTTTTCAGTATTTCTCCTCCTCATGAGGAAACCCTTCTTATCTCTACTTTGCCCATCTTTTCCCCCTTATCTTTCGGCATTCCTCTCCAATAACGCTATTCCTCTGTTTTTTATTGCCAGCTTAACCTAATCATTCCGTCCTAGAGTTAGGGAGGGAAAGATTTTTAACCTCCGTGAACATGGCCTCCGGGAGAACTTGAGTTGTTGTCCTATAAACATCACAGTAACATTTTTATATTTCCTGCATTTTAATTGGAAAACTTTTAAGGTCAAGCTTTCCAATAATTAAATCCTAACCATAGACTTTCTCCATGGCTTCCAGACACATTCGATGATTTAATGCAATACTGGTTCATTACTTCTGGGCCTCAATTCCTTCAAATAATTTTTGAAAGTAGTGTAGCAGTAAGTAAACTTCGTTGCATATTTTAATTCACTTTATTTCCTAATAATATATGCTCCATGTCGTTTATTCTCTCTAATTCTCATTATGTGCTCTTATTCGTATTATTCTCCCATTTTTGGTGTTTCCGTATAGTTTTGCTTCGGCTATTTATGAAAAAATAATTATCTCTTCTCAATTATATCCCAATATAGCCGTTTAGCACACCCCATCGTAGCAGCCAAGCGCATCAACTGGCTCCCAGGCTTCATATGACAACCATAACATGTTTTATTTTTTGGCGTTTTATTTATTTACCTCGTCAATGTATAAAATGGAAATCGCCAATAGTCTTGGGAATAGACCCTGGGAAACCATTCACGGAAAAGTAGTTTGGGTCTAAACATTGTCGCTCATTTTACTGTTTTAATCTGGAATACTTCATAATTGAAAAAAATGACATACAAGAATAATCGGAAGGATATGATAGATTTGAAGGAGTAAGAGACCGTTACGGGGCTTTACGCAATATACTAAGCAAAATGCTTTCGAATGCATCAGCATCAAGATAAAAGTACACGAATTTGGCAGTATTCCCTTACTTTTTTGAGAACGAATGCAAAACCATTATCCAGAATTAAAAGTGTCAGCGTGGAAGCGGAATTACCCGGAGCACTTAAACTCAATGCTAAAGTGAACGTCTTGAGATACAAGCGCACATTTTTACGACTGACATTTCTCTCTCGCCCATTCAATCTTCAAACGCGCTGCCCCCTCCTTCATCCACCTCTCTCCCCCTCGACAATTTTTCATCATATAATTGTGCTCTCAAACGCAGACTTTGGCGCCCACTTTCCCTTCGTAAACACTTTTGCCGCGGAATCCCAGTGCGGAATCAGCAAGTTTGCTCAGCCCACGAAAGGAGAATTGAATGGGGCCCGAGATGAGGTTTGAGGTGGGCGGGGAGAGGAGACGGTGCGACCCTTATCTGTTTTTAATAAACGATATGGGGGACCGGGAAGGATTTTCCGCGGTGCCCGATCCCATTCAAACTCCGAAAGAGACTAGGGACCACGGCATGTGTCGTTCCGAGGGAGGCGATAAGGCATACTTCAGCGCACCATTGTCGAGAGTCTTAAAAGTAAATGGGGGAGCAATTTCGGAGCACTCCGAAAGGGGTTAAAATATAAGGTTCACCTGGGAATAAAAACACGAGAGCCGGGTGAAATGATTTCACAGGCCAGGAAAATCACGTTTTGTTCAGCTTATGAACATTATGGCGTTCGCGAAAGGGCATAATAAAGGGTCTATAGAGTTAATATAAGTTAGTCTCTCCACTTCCACACATCCGAAAACACAAATGGTTAGAATAAAGAATTAATGTTATAATTGAGAATTATTAACGGCGATTGTTGGAAATTATTGGGTGTCATACACGATAACTTTATTGCATACCTACTATTTTCGGCAAGTGTTGGTAAATCTGTTTCCTGCTCCCAAATTAGGACCAATTATTTTAAGTTATTGTCGAGAATTATATTAGTTTTCTAACTAATTTTATACTAGACATTTTATTTTACTTCGCATCGTCTAAAAACTGAATTTAAGTATATCAATTCCGACATGCCCTCCATTGTCACGGATTGAAAGCAATCCTGGGAAGCATACATAATGCAGGCCTGGAAACCTTTGGGGACCCTTGGCGAAGAATCGCGGACGAGATCCATTTCATTACTTCACCAGGTCTCAGGACGATGAAAAAAAGAGCAATGAACGATTAAAACAAGAGAATGATAATGGCCTGGACTGGGGAAGAAATGGGAGTGGGTTTGAGGACGTTCAAGACGTTTTCAAGGAATTAGGAAAAGGTTTGGCGGCATACGAGGATGCGTAATACATCTGTACTAGAGCACGTATAAATTTAACTGGCAAAAATAATATGTACAGCAGTTCGAACTTCTTGGGTGCGAGTGATGCACGGGTGATTGACTCTTGCATTCATCCATAAATGTATCAAAAAGAATTTCAAATTGCATGCAACGAAGAAAGTATGATATGTCAAGTAGGTACTAAGGAAAATATGAAACCTTCCAAATTAAATAATAAAATGGAATAAATACCGCACCAGTGAGGTAAATTGAGAAAGAAATATGAAGTGAAATGAAAAAAGAGCATATGCAAAAAAACGAGAGCGTATAATAAAGCCTGCGCTACTAATGGAATTATCAGAGGTTGATTTAATTTAAAACCATTTCATGAAAGGGTACCTTAACGAATCAGTACTACTCTTCAGTACGGAAAATATTTTAGCTGAAGCCCCTTTAAGGATTTAGCAAAGCCGTGGTCACAAATCCTCGACGTTAACACGCAATAAAAAACAAACTTGCTTTAAACCACGCTTAAATTTAGTAGAACCAAAAATAAATTTTCTATTTGATTGTATATACCTGACGTCAATTGCCCTGCAAAAATATTGTGGAAAAAATTAAATTTACATAACAACGGAAATCATACGTGAAGTTTCAAAATGAATTGTTAACAAACGTTAAATTCACGACCATTTCGATTTTTTGCGAACCGATAGGAAAAAGACAATAGTTTAACAGTATACGGTGGATAAAAACTATCTCTTCACATTCTACATTCTTGATACCTTCGGGGGTTTCCTATTCTGTCACATAATGCGAAGCGAAAATAATTTTTGAGGAATGGGAGATGGGGGCAGAAGAAATGTGCCGGAGGTCCGAATGGGAGGGTGACGCGGAAGCCAAAGCGAACGGCAGCTCGCCCGCCCTTGCAATGCCTCTCCTCCAATGGCATTCCAATTACTCTGGGCCCATCTGCCTCCGAGCCTCCTTTTCCTTCTCTCCCGACTGCGGCTCTTCGTACTCCTAAGGGATTTCAAGGACGATGCCGGTGAGTGGGTATGTACCCTCTCCCCGTTCTTCCTCTCATTCTCCCGAAATTAAGAACCAAAACACTTTTGCGCCGCCTCTCCTTATGCTTCTCCCGGCGGGGACAATGAGCGAGGGAGGAGGCGGGCGAATGGCCTCTGCCTTTCGAAACTAGCACGCACGGCGGAGTCGGAGAATATAAGTCTAGGGCGCGATGCTTAGTGTCTCTTTTGATTATCCTTTCATCATTCCTTTGTTCGAACTTGGCAAGTAATCTTACTCAGTTTTCTGCCTTGAGAGTATGTAACTGCATACATATCGATTCAAGAGAGATTTTGTGAGTCAGAAAAAAAGTCATCTAATGTCTGCGGCATATTAGACCGTAAAAAAAGTCAACACTCTTTTTGAGACCTAATGCGCTCTGTCTAATTTTCTTTTCCTGCAATTTTTTTAGAGTAGCAACCTTTCTGACATGCATAAAGATTCCATCTATGAGCTGGCAGGCATTCTATGGCCGCAAAAGAAGTTAAATTATTTTTTTCTGCCACTTTTATAAAAGAACTGAAAGAAATATCTTCAAATTGCTTGTCGGCTTTATGATCCATACCAAATTCCAGTTTCACTTTTAAGCAGTTTTGTACCTCGTATACCATAGCAAAAAGTATAATAGTCGTACTTTTTAAAAACAAGTAGGACGTCGCATAGTTAATGAACAAAAAAAATTCATGGTGACATACTCATTCTGTAGCGGAACTCCTTATACCTTAAATGTTACGTCATCTGGGTTTTTTCCCTTCACCAGAAGGTCGGCCGAAAAGCCTTCCTGGAGGCGAGGAGAAAAATGAGGGTCTAGATGCACGTTCCATTTTTTCATATCAGGGTACAATTGAAAAAGGTCATTCATTACATTTTTAAGGATCGCCCCAGGGTTTTTATTTTTCCTCTCCTGTCTGCCTGCGGACTCTGCCCTTGCTAATTCTTTTTATTAAAGTACCAAGAAGAAAAAAACATGGACGAGGCCGTCGGGTAGAGACGACTAATTAGTCCCGACAAGGGAATTTGATTGCTACACAAAGAATGTTTCCCAATGATTCATAGTTTGAGCAATATTACAAAGCAAGCCTGTCCCAGCGAAAAGGTACAACGAATATTTTTCCAGCTTAAGCG
>LYUA01000538.1:127229-147903 GCA_002093875.1 Calopteryx splendens | reverse complement strand
CTGTGCTGTCTGAGACATGTAGAGGTTTCGAATAAGTCGCCTATCCCTCCAGTATTAAGAATTGAAGGTCTCTAAAAGTGATACGTTGTAATCTTTCGGAATAGACATAATATAATTTATAAACATAGTTGCATTACGCTAATGTCGTAAGAATGTAAGCATAGGCAACCTATCCCACGTTATAGCAAATTCAGGTGTGTACTAAAACTCTACTTGGGTAACTTTTAATTCATTATTACTTCATTGCCAACGACAATGGGAAGAATTTAAGTTTTAACTACTACTCTTATGCCCTCTCATATTTTCTTCAAATAACCCATTAATTCGTAATTGGAGCAGAAATATTCGCGTTTATTCAGTACCTAATACAAATAAAGGTTAGTCACAGTCCCATAAAGCCAGGATAGTAACTAATGGTGTTGACAATCATTGACATACAATTACATGGAGCAAATGTTTTTGTTATTAAGGTCATAGATTTAGTGAAAGCGAGCTTCCAGTTCTGGAATTGCTAACTGCCAACTTCGCCATTATACGAACACCAGGGGTGAAGCAAGCCACCTGATTAGATTCATAATCAAAGCATGATTTTTCCCCAAGTAACCGAATTCTCGCAAAGGAGACACACACGGATTCAACCCTCAATGAGATTATTTATAGGAACTTCGCAAAACTTCTGATACGTCAAGAATAAGACGGACTTTACAAAAATCCCGTGAAAAGAATTGAGCGTACGCACCAAAAACTCAAATACCTATATGGGCCCCAGAGAGGGCTCGCTTTGGGAAAGAGGACCCCAGGAAAAAAAAGCGAAGAGAATACATGCGAAACGAAAGTTGCGCGAGAAGATGGGAATAATAGGCGGGGTGGGAAAGCCGAAGAATAGAGAGAGAAAGGGGAAGGGACGAGATGGATAGACGATGGAGAGTTGCGTGTTTGGAGGCAGTTAGCGGGATTGGGTGGGGACGGGGAAGAACGGGAGGGCGGGGAGTGGTGGTGGGGGGGGGGGGGNGGGGGGGGAGGGAGGGGGGGGGGGGGGGGGGGGGGGGGGGGGGGGGGGGGTGAGAGGACTAGGGATGAAACGGCGGTTGACCCCGAGGGGATGGGCGTGGCGCCCTCAGATGGTGCCGAAGGAGAAAGGGGGCCCCATCGCCCCCGGGGAAAATCTCATCCGTGTGAGAATAAGCTCTCGCAAGAGCAAGCAAGGGGAGGGCCGGGGGATGGGTGGAGATCGAAAAAGGCTAAAAGCAAAGGCGACAGGGCGTGTGAAATTAGAATAATAATTACAGACACCCGAGTCCATTTCCCAGGAAACCAGTGCTGTGAGTGCGGCTGGTAATATTAGGGTCTAACAGCGCGGCGTAGAGTTTTCATTTGTCTAATTGCATGCGCCAACGTTTGAAGGCCTTCTTCCTGCGATGAGGATTGACAAATACAAGTATTTCGGCCCTCGAAAAGCAATCGCTGTGTTTTGGCAATATACATACCTCGAAATATATCGTTCTTCGCTGGTTTGCTCAACGTAGCTATCTTTTTCGGAGCATTTTTCAAAGCGATTGCGTCGCAGAGAAAGGGATTCCGACTTATATTGCTTCGAGTCCGCAGTTTCGTTTTTGTGAGTTAGATTTTGATGAGCCTTTGAGGTCTAGGAAGGGATATCCTATTCCGTTAAAATTATTTTTTTCTGCGGCCGCACGTGCATGGGACGGAGAAAACGCCGGAGCGTAAGACTGGATTCTCTCCGTTTCCCCACTTAATGCAAGAAGAAAGGCGAGAAAATTCGCCTCGAGCGCAGCATTTTTCATTAAAATTTGTGTATTCCGCATAATCTGGAGATAGTTGGAAAGGTAATTTTGGGCAGAGAAGTAGGCCACCGGAGAAATTCTTTCGTCTATTGCCTTGCTCTCATTTTTTCACGCATAAGTATAAATTAAAGAAGCTTCTCACACATCTAGCTTCATTTTATTCCCTCACAACGGATTTCAGTTTTCAATTCAGGCCTGCATATTTGAAATTAATATACACCCGTAAGTAATCCACCACAGTAGGGTGTGGAAGGGTGTGATAGGTGGTGGGCAAAGAGGTAAGAAATGTTACTCAGGAATTTTAAATAGGAATTGATCACTGGAGGGAAACAATATGTAAAAGTTAAAATAGAACATGAAAGATTTTAGCTTTTCTTTGATTTTACAGGCTCTTATGCTGATTTTGAAGTCGTAAACAGAATTTTTTTCAGAATCTTGTTTGTGACAGTAAAACTAAAAAACTAATAAAATTCTTTAGTAGTTCCTTCCCTACTAACTTTTGAATTTATTGCTCTTACAAATCTCCAGTTATATAATTAATATCCTTAAAAATTAAATATTCTTATTTAAAAATTATTTTTCACTAAGACGATATAATCTGGAGGGATATAATCTGAATCTCTCAATAAATACTTAAATTATAAATTATTGTTTTTAAAAGTTACTGACATGGTACTCTTTCTAATTATTACTATTGTAATTGAAATTTTGTGGGGACCAATAGTCTCAGTAACGAAATTTCTCTGTTGAACTGATATCCTTTTGGATTACCGTAATTGAAACAGTCTAGAAAAGTTCCCAGTTTAAAAATATCGTGACCAACCAGAATTTAAAAATTCCTACTCCTGACACTCTTGTTTTAAAATTGCGTTCCTCCGTCATGAACGATTTAATCCTTTCAACATTGCTTTCCTCACCTATGTTTGGTTTTGAAGAACTCAGTGCGAGTAAATACGGCGATTTCCCGCACAACACTTTATTAGTATAACATGATGATCCTCTCATTAGTATTTTGCTCGGTTGAAGTCTTCGTCCTTACGACCTACCTTTGCCCTTTCTTGTTCCTCCAAAATGTTGCCCTTCTTCCTTCTAAACCTTTGATCTCTTCCCAAACAAGAACGTGTGCATTTTCAATATAAAGATGAAATTGCGAAGGAAATAATCCCAGACGCACGTTCACGCGCGCTTCATAAACCTGGGCAAAAGATTAGACACAAAGTTGAAAGGCGCGAAGAAAGGAAGCACTTTTATAAACCTCTTCCCGTGTACAATACAATATGATTTAACCTATGCATTTGCACCCCTTGGGCAACAAGTTTTAACCAATAAATATTAGCCATGCAGCATAATCGACGTAATCACGGATGAAGGCGCACATGGGCAAGATTAAATTTATACCAAAATATCATTTGAATGTAGACTTTAGCACCACTGGTTTAATATATTAGTCCTTAAAATTTGTATAGTTCATGATTTCATGATCATGGATGCAACGGTCTTTTCGAGAGAAATTCACCTACATATATTGCAAATATTATATAAACCAACTTAACGATTGACTCCGATTAACGAGTTCCTCATGATTAACGGTATACTTGCTAAACAATGGATCCACATACCCGTCAGGAAATTGTTTCCTTATGACAATACGGAATCTGTTTCAACTTAATATTAGGTGAAGTTTTCTTACTGGGTACTCACGGTGGAACATAACTCTCATCTTTTCATGAAGAAAATACGATACTCGACAGTACACGACTCGTTCACTGAATTCAACGATTAAAACTAATTAATAACAAAAAGAAAAACTCGGGCTCAAATCGATTACACGAACTCAGCAACGAACTAAATAAACTCAGAGCAGTTTTCCATCCAAGGTGAAGTATTCTATCATCTCATGAAAACAGGAAGATTTTTAAGCTTTTGGTACCTGTAATGACCAGAATTTTGTCCAAAGAAAAATCCATTTGACAGAGTTCTATATTTCACCCTGAGAAGTATTAGCATTTTCTTGATCATGAATATGACGTTGTTCTCATGTTACCAGTATCTTCGGGGATAAAAGCCACGGCCTCTTTCCTTACCCTTGTTTCCATCCACCTTGAGACCAACACTGCTCAAGCGAGACCTACTTTTGCCTCTACCCCACCTTCTTAGTTGCTGCCTTAAAGTGGTCAGTTTAAACGACGGGGAGTTACAAAGGGAGGGGCAACAAGAAAGACATCAACCCGCTTTATTCCCACGGCGAGTACCCGGAGAGCGGTTCGGGAGAATCAGTGGGCAGGTCTCCACGTCCTGAGAGGGAGACGCTTACGTTTACGGTGGTACGGAACGGACGTATCGTGACGCAAAAACCTTATTTATTCCTCTCATACGTCCCCCATCAAGCATCGTGACAAGTATCCGGTGTTTGTTTAAACTACTCAACTTCTAAGTTTCTCGAAGCAAAAAAACTTCGCAATCTCAACTTAAATATTTTAAATTCGAAAGAAGAGTTGATAACTGTAACGCTGATTCATCACGTTCGACGAATAACGAGCTAATAAATATAACAGTATATCCAATCTAAAATTCACGGCTGCATGGAGTAAGCAGAGGATTAAGTTAGACATTAAATACTTATTTAAACTTATAAGTATGTTTATGGTAGCCTGTTGCGACCTTAAAAATCCGGATATAAATTGACTGAATGATGATGTTCACTACTGAGCCATAGAATTATATTTGTATTACTTACACAAGCAAAAGCGACCTGCGATGTTGCAACTGAAAAGTCATCTGATTAATTTGCCATCCGCTCCTACTCTGCAGTTTTACTTAAAAAATTTCAGGGTTAGATTACAAACATTGAGTTAATGGGCATTCGAAAAGTTCATTAAATTGTAAAGTATAATTAATATAGCTAATAGATAACACCCAACAAATTATTCGTAATGTATTGATAACAATTATTTACTGTTCAATTTTGAACGCATCAGACAGTTTAAGGTCCGGATTAAATTACGGAATGCATATGTTATACACATAAATATTTTTAATAAAGCAAAACTACACTTACCTCGTGATTTCTTCCAATAGCTTGCATGGATCTGCTGCATAGAACTTGACACCGAAGTATAATGTGAATGGATCTGTTCCTGAAAAGAATGATAATTGCGTTAAAGTAATAGCGATTCATTTATAAATAATATTCCCTAAACTATGAAATATATAATTGGGAAAGTTAATCGATGATAATATCTAAGCAAGCACACATAATAATTGACTTTTTCCTCCAGCGAAATTGATTCAGCGAAGGACATTTTTTCTGGTCTTCTTAAAGGTCAAATTAGAGGACAAAAATTATATTATCCCATCCTTTTTGAATGACTTGCCGTGTACTCTGCTGATATGTTTACTTATTTCAATTCAAAATTTTTTCAGGTAAAATATTTTCATAATACGTGTAAATGAACTTGATAGAAATGCTGAAATTTGATGGAGAAAAACTTTAAGTTTGGTATACTATGCTCCAGAAAGAATCATTATTATTTTATACAAAGTGATTAATCGGTGTTAAAATTCAACTGAAAATCGATTATTAATACAATTTGATAACCACTGCATCAAATAAAGCCAGCTTTTTATTCTTAATGTGAAATGGTTAATGTACCGCTAGCAAAATGTGGCGTTGCTCTCGAATTCCGGGAAGTGAGATCAAGAAATGTTTCATTACATATATGACTACACAGTGCAGAAAACTATTTTTACCGGTCCAAAGATGTTACAACTCTTAGGAGGTGGTGAAAGGTATTGCAACTGAGCGTTTCAAAAATCAATTTAGAAATGAAAAACATGTTGCTAAAGCTTTAATTGGATAATGCCTGACCACAGATTTTCCCAATTAAACCCGAATTTAAAAGAACTTGCAGGATATAATATTAGATTTATATGATAAGGCTCCCTTTAATAACTGATATCTTGTACTTTCCTCGAAGTTGGTGGCTAAAAAAAGTGATTGCGCATCGTGAAAAAGTATCTACCGGTAGATAATCCTAAAGTAAAAGTGACATCCGGTACTCTAAGGAATTTTCGATGTTGTTACTTTTGGTATACCTTAAAAAAGCCATTGCGGAATGGAAACATATAGAGCGAAAGTTCAATCGACAGTGATTGTGTAAGGTAATAACACATATTTGCGATCTACTTTTACCAAAATGTTTTGCGGGTGAACCCCTACGTAAGCACAAAAACCACAATGAATATTTCTCGAAGTTCGACGGAATATAAATTAGAGATAAAACTTCTCTCTTCCACTTCAAAAACAAAGAGAAACAAGGGATTCAGCACAACGGCTGACTTGGGTATTTACATGAACGTGTTTAGCAAGCATTATTTATTTTTTAGCAACGCATTTCCCAGAAATTCGAGAGAGACAGAGAGCAAATTTGATTACGCGTTGAAATTAAAGCAAATTATTTCTGATTGGAAGGCATGGGCTCGAATGATGACAGAGCCCGTGGCTCGGCCAAATGACTGAGTGGGAGAAACAAATGAGGATCAACGCTCGCTTCGTATTTTAGCTCCGCGGAAGCGCGAGCAATGACTGTGCTTTGCCAGCAGGAATTCTCGCGACCGTTTATTTGTTGGTAGTTGGAATCGGCAACGAGCGATTCGTTCACTTGTTAATAAAAAATCTTCGGAATGGACTCTCCCACATTTTTTTTTCATAAAAAGAATGGCGCAGTTTCCGCTGTCGGTCGCGCCCGCGGGGAGGAAGGCGGCTTTGAAAACTCGCTCAAGCGAGTGATTGAGGACTCGTCGAGCGGAAAGAACTCTCCGCTTCTTTTTCGTTGTTTGTTTCCTAGAATGACGTGACCTCCATCCGCGGGCAAGATGATAAGATCGTTAAATGGACCATTCCAAACCCAATCACCTCCTTCTCGTCCTCTGCTACCCAACTCCTTTCTTTCACCCTCGACTCGAAGTTAAATCAAAAGCAGACTATTTCAGAGAAAGGAAGGCAGTGAAATTTTTATTTTTCGCGAACGGCTGTCTCAAACTCCAGCCAGTCTGGTAACAATAAAGTCACAAAGTCGAAGTGAAGACTTTCCATGACGTTCAACGTAAATAGTTTTAAACTGCAAAAAACTGAGAATTTTTTCCACACTTTTCATAAACTTTCCGAATTACTTTCCAAATTTTCATGACTCTTCAAAAGTTCTTTTTAATACATTTTTTAATGCTACACTCTATGAGCAATGCACATTATTCCTCCTCCTTATATCTCAGGAAATTTAGGGAAATCTTTAGGGAAACTCCAATTTCATATTGCGTAGCAAAAACGCATGCATGCGTGTATAGCGTATGCATAATAATCTTCAGACGTCCACATTATGGGAAGCATGGAAGCAAATATTCATTAATGGGCTCGGCAGATTTGAAATAAAACTGGCTGGCCAATGGCATGAGTTTTATGAAAATTGGTTAAATAGAGCACCAGAGTTTGTTCGAAAATCCTTTAAAATATTTGCTATTTATTTACAAGTAACAACTTTATTTAACAACGCTTCATGTTAAAAGAATAGCTATTATTTTTATGAGTATCATATTTACATAAAATCGACTCTCAAGTGAAAATCAAAAGAGTAGTCAAATGTATAATATGCAATTACCGTTCATATTCCAAATTTAGTTGGAGCAAAATGAGTAACTAATTATATAAAAAGCTTACCTTTACCAGGGTCATCTAATGATTAATTTTAACATAAATAAACAACTCTAAAAGATATTACTGATAGCTATTTCGACGCTTAATTCGTTCCAGCTAAAAATAATGAACTCATTTTTCCCGATGTGACATTTCCCGTACATCTACGGAAAGTGAAACCCTATTTGACCCAGCGGTTATTTCCGTCCCGGTTGGTGGGTCCCGAGGGGATCCAATGAAAAGGGGATCGAGCAAATAATGTACCCCGTCAGCGAAAATAAAAGCGGATTAGGAGATCGTGACGATAAACGAGCAACGACCGCGGAAGGATGGGGACACGAGAAAGGAAAGCATGAGAACATGTACATGGGGGAACATGTACATGTACGACGGGACGAAGGTAAAGGGGCTAAAGAGTGTAAGAGAGATGTGACGCAGACATCGGAGTCCTTTCTCATTGGCGACCTCCCCATCCAACCTTTCCCCTCGTCCGTCCCGATCTCCACTGCCCCCCTCCCTCCCGCCTCCTTCGTCCCGCCCTCCCCGAAACGACGACCGAATTACGCCGATCGTGACTCCGAGATGGGCGTCTCTCCGTCCCGCGGTCACGAGTCCGCCCCATCCGGTATAAAACCCTTTAGGTCTCGCGCTCGCTTTAAGCCAACGCGTGCACACACCATTCCCGTGTCCTCCCTCCACCCCCCCTCATTTTCCCCGCTCCCTCCCAGTGATCCCCCCCCTAATCACTTTAGTGTGGTGGGCGAGAAGTAATGTATGTGCAGCGCAAAAAAAACCCCACCCGCAGCTACGTATGCTGCCACCCCCGCTCACAATTTCCGCCCACCCGCTCCCTCCCGCCCTTTCATAATCCGACGGGGGTCCACGCAGCCGCTCTATCATCCGTCCGCGGAGTGTCTCCGCCTCAAAGACTCTCGCTCCCCCACAGCTCTCCGGGTACGCCCACACGCCGCCCCGTGTCCCACCCACCTCCGAACCTCATCCTCGCCGCCGATGACGGGGGAGGGACGGAGGTGGACTCCGGGATTCTTTCTTCCAGGCGTTATCACCTTATTAGTATGAGAGGGAGGCACAGATTGAGTGAGAGATGTGTGTATTAACCACCCCATTCATCTGCGCCCATCATGTGCCTCCTCCGCTCTCACCATTGTCGTCCCCCCGTTAATTATTGCGCATCGGGTCCCTCCCCATCAAGAGAGAGACATCTTAAGATAAGGGAGCCGACAGGGTGTGGGCCTTATTGTTTATGCTCGGGGAAGCGTCTGTCGATTGAAAACTCCTGTGAGGTGAAAGTGGGGAGGAGAAAAAAGCCGATTTCACCGAGGCACGGGAGCAGCCAGCGTACTGATTCCCATTCAAATTTTTGAACTCATTGCTGCAGAAAGTAAAACCTATTAACTGAAGAGCATACCTACTCGTGTATGATTAACATTTTTCTCCAACAATGTAATAAAAATTAAACTGATGATAAGTATGAAAACTTAGCATTAAGTATCCTTCCAGGATTGCTATAGGTACTAAAGCAATAGAAAATGCCCAGTTCGGAATTCCAAATATATTTTAACTTTTTTGGCTTAGCGATTAACCATGAGTGGGAAAATAGTAAAATGCCACTTTATGCGCCTTCTTCCGAATTTTTAGAGTCCTATTAATATTCCCAACTCAGAAGTTGTATTTCATCAGGAACATTCTCTCATTTCAATCGACATAATTATCATCAAATAAAAAAATATTTCACGAAATGTAATGATTGATGCCCAAAGTATTTTCTTTATCAAATATCACTCCGTTTGCGATATATTTCTCAAGTACACCACTCGCAAGGGACAAAGGGAGCTAAATATTCTCAATTTCAATAAATAACATTTTTAAATAGCAAGATGGGTGGTAGATGGCAGTCGAATTTATTACATATTTTCCTTTAAGTTAAAGAGTTAAGAGCCTAAATTCTCAAATTTCTCAAATGGCCGAGTATGTAAAACTCTTCAGAGTCGATAAACTACTAAGGAAATCGTATAATGCGTGATCCGCACAGAGTGAGGGTTAATGTAGACGTCACTATCCCAGCAATTGCCTCAACACTTGGTTACTATTTCTATCAATTTGTATCTCAGATCATTCGAATCTTGGCCTTGTGAAGCTATACCTCACAATAAATGGAGATGAACTTAATGCGACGATCGAACCTGATCCTACACCTACTAATTACGAAGAAGTATCTTCAGAGCCTTAGTTCTCTTCCTATTTCCAACGACACGGAGGAGGGTTTTCGAGCATTTATTCATTTTTTTCAGCATCTGGAGTTTCTGCGCCTCGCCAACTCTTCGCGTTATTACTTTAATCGGTTCTTTCCGACGAATTGCTGATGTTATTGTCACCGTCATCATGATTCATTACACGTTTTTGTTGAGAATGAATATACTCCAGGCACGATTTTTTTATTGACGAAGGACGAGTTTAATGGGGTACGGAAAAGATCCTCCAAGCTCCTCAAGTTACACTTGTTATCTTCTTCCGTTTTACAAACGTTACTATTGTTTCATTATTTTTACATATAGATAAGAAACCATCGTGGTTAACGCCGTAGTACATAAATATCCTATGGTGGGTACCCAATATACAATAAGTATATGAAAGAAAATATTTTTGATAAGAGTTGAATTAAACTTCACCAGCTGATTCAGATTTTTATTGATGCTTTCGATATTAAAACACATTCACAAATCCCAGTGAGCAAGAGCCATCTATGATTTCTATTTAGAATTTAGAATACCACCATATTATACCAAATGAAGTCTATTAATTCTTCCCTACTACTTAAAAAAACGAGGATGAGTACAATAGATGTACCACTTGGAAATTCATACCGTTTATCCACTATAATTTATATATTATTCGTTATAGTATTGAAACGTAACTTTTTCATAGAAATTTCCTTAAAGATGGATAAGTTCTCTTTAAGGTACACTCATGTTCTTATGGCATATTCAAATATACAATCAAAAACTATCTTTGACATTAATTCTTCTTACCTACGCGATGGCTTTTAAAAGTATCTCTTAACTCTTTTAAAAGTGCCGCTAAAGGTCCTTCTTTCAGATATTTTAACAGTTTTTACGTAAAAATGAATAAAAATTCAGTTTATGGCGAAGGAAAAATGTAATCATAATTAACTGAAAATCTATAGGAAGAACTTACATCACCACCATAGCATAATATCATAATCCAAGAAATATTACGACCTTGACAATATTATTACTTTGTTAATGGTGCTATATGAAAATAAGACAAGACCATTTGGTCATTCGTAATTTTTAGATATTAAATATGCTTACAAAGCAGCCTTGGGAGGATTACGGCCTGTCCACTGAACCAACTGCATTCGAGGAAGGGACAAGAATGAAAAATAAGGAAAAGAGTAGATCCACAGAAGCCGTAGAGGGGACGACAAAAGATCTCGAGAGAAGGACGAGAGGACCAGTAGGTACACCAAATCAGGATTCCTCGCGAAGGCGTGGTTGGATTTCGAGATAGTGGGATGGCAAGGGTTTGCTTTGAGTAAGAGAGGGGGAGATAGGGAGAGGATTGGAATGTGTGGGAGAAGTGGGGCAGAAGGGTATGGCGAGGGTAGGAGCAAGGAGGAGCGGGGGTCAGAGGGGAGGAAGGTGGAAAGCAGGGAGTATGAGGCGCAGAAGGAAGCGGAGAGAGGGTTAAGGGAAGGAAGAAAGAGGGTTGAGGTGGACAAAAAACGGAGTGAATAGTGGTCGACTTAAAAGTGGAGAGGGTGTCTTAAGGAGGAGGATGGAGAGGAATATAGTGAGTGCTTGGGGTTGTTGGGGAATGGGCTAAGAAATGTGATCTGGACCGAGGCGGGGGCGGCGGGAGGCGGAGAAAGGGTGGTGGTGGTTTGGAGCTAAGGAATGGGACTTATGGGGGAGGACGCTACATCCGTCCGTTCTACCTGACTGCTCGTCGAAATTAGGCGAGAGTGAAACCTCGAAAGAAGCGAGAGTGGAAAGGGGTTGGGGTGGAAGGGGATTGGGGTTGGAGGGGGGTTGGAGCTGGAGGAGGGAGGAGTGGAGGACGAAGGGGAAGTTGTAGGGGATAAAAAAAGGCCCGGGAGAGGGAATGAATGGAACGGAACGGGGAAGGAAGGCTAGATAGGTAGGATGAGAAAATTTCCGTTTCATTTTTTTGCATAGAGAATCGAAAAGATCCATTGATACCAGAGCAATCTAGAACACTCAGCAAAATTAAGTTATTTAAATTCACAGCTGTTCTGCAATGACTAAATTTAATTAAAATGGTTCATTGTAACTTCAGAACAAAATTAATACCAATTGTGACGGCTCATAAACCAAGAAAATTTCTCTTAGCGTTTGAATAAAATATTTATATAATTCGATGATTTGACGTAAATTATTATTCTGATATAAACTACGAAGACAACAACAATCAACGGAGCTCAGGCTGAATTAATCTTTCATAGTCATAAAACTGCCTTAATGGAATTACAGTTATCATATCGACGTTAAAGGGCAACAGAATAATCACGTGGTGAGATATATTAGAGTGCAGATAAATTCATAATGTTTAACTAAATGACCTCAAGAAAGTCTCTCATCCTACTGGCTGCCCATTAGTTTCGGCCCAGCGGTAAATGAGCACCATGGGTTGGAAACACATAGACAATATTTGCTTGTGTGATCCTCAAGGGGCGACATATTACTGGGAAATAAAGTAGGTGACGACAAAATGATACATCCACAAGAAGACTCTGAATAGAATAAACGCATACTTCGATTTTCTTACATTCTTGTAACAATGAACTGACAATGAGTAATAGTTAGATACACAATCTAGTCTTACATCCTTTATAGGGAGCCTGGTCGTGCCTGGATTAAAATATTCTTTACTTATTCAGTACTTATTCTTCGATTAACCAAAAAAAAGAACCTAGGTTATGTCTTTTGTTTACTATAAAATTATCTCGAAATAAATTTAAAAAAGTTTCAAAATTGAGCTCATAAAATATTTTTGGAGGACAAATATTCGTTTCCCTTCAAAAGTTCTTCAGCAAAATACTGTTAGGCCTTCCATGATTGATGGGCATTGAAACACGGTATAGTTCACCAATTACGTGCATCAGTTATAGTTCACAAAAAATTAACTGCATTTTTGGTAAAAGACAAGAAAATCTCCGAGAACATTTTCATTTTTAATCCTAGTTGTCATTGAGAAGATCGCGCACTCAGGAACGGTATCAGCTTGTGCCAACGCCCAACAACAAGGCAACTCCTTTGCATGAAAAATGAAGAGGAGGGGTGAGGAATGAAATTATTTTCTTTGGGAAACACGATTCTTCGTCCCCTTCTCAGAGCTAGTGGATGAGAGGGCGACGGAATCGAGCCTGTGCAATGCGGCGGGTGGATGACAAGGGGAATCCGAATGAGATGTCGAGCACAAAAGGAGACAGAAGGAACCGGGAGAGAGAGGGGAATTGGGGGGGCGATGAGAGGGCGAGGTCGAGACGGGGAGTGTTTAGGATGAATATGAGCCTTTTTAGGACGTCTCGCGGGGGCGAGGGGGTGCCTTGGAAACGGTCGTGGAGTCTCGAGGAAATGCGCTCCGAGGATCGGGTCGGGAGGGATGGGGACGTGGCGTGGACGGGCGGAGGGAGGACGAGTGAGAAGTTTGAAAAGGGGATGAAGGCACCCTCGATGCTAGGGGGATCGGGTCGGGGTGGAGATAGAGCGGGAGACGCTCGCGAGTAAGAACACTGTGGAGGTAAGCCTGTGCGACGGGGCGGGAAGAATTAACCCGGAAAATATATGATGGGGAGGGGATGGGAGATGAGAAGGGGGAAGGAAATAAATATTTAGCATTTCGCAAGGCGAAGATTTTCATGTGCTCGCCATTTGACTGCCGTTTGACGGAGAAGAAAATGGAAATTAGTTGCGAATAAAAATATTTCCTATGTGGAGAAACTATTTCCATGTGGATGAGGAGTGATTGCAATAGAATGCGTTCGTGTGATCTATAAGAATTCACCGAAAAATGTAGATTCTTCTCCAAGATGAAATTAAATGAAAGCGATCCAATGAAAGGAGCATGAATACCGATAAAAAAAAGTCGAGGCTCACTCAGTCGTGTTGAATAACCTCAACGAAAGAGAAATATATGCTGGAACTGAAAATGATATGAAAACCCAAGACGATAATAATAAAACAAAAGACTTAACCGACGACGCACACTTGGCTGGAGAGCCTCTGAATTAATTAAGATAAGTAGGGTTGTCAGGAGGTAGGAGGAATAAAATTCTCGCTCCGGATATAAAGCTAAAGTTCGAAGAAAATGAGTGTCCTTTGTACTGTTCGTGGATATTTTGAGAGAATACTGCTAAAAAACCAGAGTTACAGCGAAGTGCGAATTTAATAAAGGATTTTCATTCGTGAAATGTATGCATTTTAATAGCCTAATGCTTGTCGAGGTTTGTTAAGCTTGGAAAAGAAAGTTCTTCGTCATCAAAACTAACTCCTACCACAAAAGGTAGAAATGCTGAATGATAATTTCTTCCAAATAAGAGATTTTGAACCATAATGACGAATAACATAATGTGTACCATTGCCTAGTAACACAATAATGTACCATGAACACTACTTGAAAGTACAAAGGAGTTTTCATCTTCCATGTTTCTTCGATAAAATACACAATGGTGAATTACCCTCGTCGACGTAAAATTAATTTCGATATTTTCTACACCAAGTATATGTATCTAAAATTCTAAAATTTGAAAGGTACTTTACCTAATTTAGTTTATCTATGGTAATATTATACTTTTTAACTTATATTATAAAGTAATGGAACACTTCAAACACATAGATATAAAACGTTGAGTTAACGTACGTTTCCTCCGAGGCCAAATTAAGTGTATTTATAATTCCATGAAATTAATTTGCATACATGTACCAAACGCAGTTAGTTTCTCAAAGTTGAAGGAAATTAAGTAATAAAAAACATATTCAAAATATTCACATCTGTATCAACGCTTCGAATACCGAAGCGCAATATGTGCATAGTAAAGACCAGTTTATTTGCTCAAGTAGAAGGTATGAGAGTGATGATAAGACAAAATAATTAAGACATGGGCACGAAAATTTACCCCAAATGCGGAGGCAGAGAGTAGCAGTGCATGGAGCAGAAGAAGCCTTATCGAAGATGATGGGATGACGAAAGGATTTGAGCGACGGATAAGGATTAATCGCCCTCCAAAACTAAACTCCGTCATTGTTCTCAGTTTGACACAGCATCATCGCACGTCGTCAGCCAAAACTCTTCTCCGAGGAGATATTGATTGACCACACTCACGTGCTGCTGTGAGCTCGTCAGTGTATGACAAGCTCTCAAACTTACTACAACAGGAAGCAAAGAAGAGGAAGCCCCACACGAAACTGATAGGTTGAGAGAAGGGTAAGTTGTGCCCAATAAATATGGCCTGATACAAGCTCAAGCTAAGGTAGACTATTGAACGTTTGAAACAAGTTCTGTTGATGAAAGCAATACAAGAGCGATAATTGCAAAACTTTGATATCCTTTTTAATGCCACTCACTCTTAACCAATGACGACATTCAAGAAAACTAGGCAAAGAGATATCTTTAGAGTGAGTCTTAAGTTGCTTCATCGGTCTTTTAAATCTTCTTTAAAAAATACCATTTCCTAGTTGATGAAGAACAACGGTTTTCAATAAGAGAGAGAACTCGTAAATTTCATCTTATAGTTTTATGGCATTGTGTTTAGTTCTACCTTATTTATTTTAATGCAACAGTATTGCTTCGTACCCCAATTTATCGCTTCAAGAACGGTGTTTTTTATTCAATATTTTTGCTACTAAAACATTTAATCTGAGGTAAAAGTGGACATTTTTGGGAAAAGTAAAAGCGTTATGCGCAAAGAATAAAGCATGCGTGTAGCAAAATAAAATATTTAGTGTCAATATTTAACTGAATAATAATGTATTGGTCATGCGAAGTTCCCAAAAAAATTATTCGCCAATATTTCTAGGGCTCTTTTCTCTGGGATCGGCTGGGCATGATTGAAGAAGAAAAAGCGGAATTTCCGCCCAAATGAAAACCACATATTTACGCCGTTCGAAAATGTCCCTCGATATTTCGAACCTTTTTGAGGAGTGTTTTCTCCCACCTGCTTGGAATTTAATCCGCAATCCAAAGGTAAAGTGAAATAACGAGGATGGCATAACTAACAACCCTCTTGCCTCTTCATGCGAAAGGTGGGACTAAAAAGAGGCTCATCCATTTTCATAAGGCCCTTCACGGCATTCATTTTTCATTCCTCTTCCGCCTTCACCTCCTGCTCCAAACAATTCCGTTCAATCTTCATTAAAAGACCCTCCGAAGGTACCTACCACTGCTCACTGGTTACAACTTCCAAACGAGGCGATTACTTGGTCTCCTGCCACTAAATCGGATAAGAGATTTTTTTAAATGACTATCTCAAAGTGTTACCGCTGTGACAAAGACTCCTTGCCAAATTATATGGTCGTTTACTTCATGGTCTAAGAGACGTGTTGTTGAATTAATAAGAAATGTAGTCACATCACTAGACCCAAATCATCTTAATCACCGGGGACGAAACTTCAAAAATTCAACCGAGAGTTTATTGACAATGAATTACTGGAGGCGATATAATGTTCGAAGGAAAATTCTGTGATCATTCATTTTCGAATAAAATATATGAGCATTCAAAAGGTAAATACCGTTTTTGCATAAAAACCTTCAGGCAGTATTTTTGTTTGAATTTATTTTTACATGAAGGATAATGTCTTAAAATATTTTCAAACATAATTTCTGCCGTTGTTGAGGAATTTTTCGTACCCGTTTTAATTGTTTGCAATGTTTATGTAAATACAAGATCCCGCCGACTTTTAAATACGGTCTGTTATTCGATACATGAATTCCAGAAATCTCAAACTTGCTGAAATTCAACGGTAGACCGATGACATTTATGGTGACAGTACAATGCGTGATGGACTGATTAGGAAAGGGGGTGAGAGAGTTCAACGAAGGTCGAACGAATGTGCATAATGGACCAAGGAGTGGGCGGCATTCTGTTGTCAATGAAGATTAGGTGAGGAAAATTGAAAAGAAAATTCGTGAGAATCGGATTTTCATGATTTACGAGGGAGTGTTTGTCACCATTGGCGGAGAAATTCTTTGGAGAGGGAATAAATGAACTGGTTTCCAGATGCGACAAGTCCCTCAACAACGACGGAAATAGTCGAAAAATAGTTTAAGGTATGTTCTTTCATGCATAAATAAATTCAAACAAAAATACCAGTTGCGAAGGTTTTTTATAAAACAAATCGTAATTTCGTACTTACTCTTTGAACGCACCTCGAGTGTGTGTGTATGTATGTGTGTGTATATATACAGAGGAAAGCATGTATAAAAAAACAGAGGCATTGAGTATATACGTATCTACGGCCTATAAGAAGTAATTTTGAGAATTTAAAAAATCTTAATATTTGACAACTTAAGGAACATATAGGAAAGGATAATTCACGCTGAATTATAACCTCGCAAATAAGCATGAAGTAACGGCAAAAATGGAGTGGAAGACTCATTCAGTTAAGAAAATGTCATCTCTGCAGACGGATAATAAATCATGACCAGTAGCTTTTTCTAAAACCGGAATTGGTTCATGAGTTAACTATTAAAATACATATAGGTAAAAATGTGAGAGAAGGAATAGAATATCAACGAATTTTGAGCACGTAGTATTTCACCGGTTATTCATACGTCAGAAATACTATGTGGGCGATGCGGAAGAACCCTCAGGAGTGAATTCTTCAGCTTAAATAGAGGTTTTTACCTCTCTATTCATTATCGGTCCACCAACGTTATGATCCACCAGATCTAAATTACGTTATGCAGATCGTTTGCTGCATAGGAAAAAGAAAACCTGTTTGCTACAAAGTAATTAGAGAGTGAGGGAAATCACAAAGTGCACGTGGAAAAAAAGCCCAAAGCCAAAAGTTATGACATAAAAATGCGCTTAATGAGAGAGCAAAAAGGTATCCGACGAGCGCAGCGTATCGTGCAGGATGCAAACGCAGAAGGAGCAACAGCGATGCGATGGAAGCATGATGTGACAAGAGTGCAGCAGACGCAAATGTTGCTGCGGAAGGAGAGACGCACGGCGGGTTTGATGCGAGAGAGGCACAGGGAAGAAGGAAGGGAAAGAGAGAAGGGAGGGAGGCAGTATTTTCTTACACTGCTGTCCGATTAGTCGCCGCGGGTGGCGCGCCAAAAACGGGAAGCTATTTTGAAGCAAGTCGGCCAACTGCTTATAGCCACTTCCTTCACGCTTATCACGGCGGCCACGTAAAATTTATGACGCCGGCGTAATAATGAGAAACCTTTAACCCCAAAGAGGGCCGTCATCCGGCGCGAATGCATACCGACAGTTTGAACAGGATGTGGAGCTAGTAATTTGCTCCGCCACATTGGTCCGTCTAAATTTATGAGACCTGGCCGTAACAAAAAGGAGATTACAGGCGAGAGAAAATTTTTGGATTAGCGAAGGTCAACATCTCGGGAATGAGAGAAGAGTTGGATGGGATGATAAGGAAGCTGAATTCCACCACATTACATGAGGATGCCCCGTGCGAAAAGTAGCTTCCGATAAAATGAGGTGCCTTAGGAAATAGACTCAATTCTAATTCTAACAAGTAGGAAACTTATAATGAACAAATTTATGGTACCACGAATATGACTCTGAAACCCTTTCTTTACTATTAAAAACTTGGACGGCAATTACAAACAAATAGTGATTTATTTTCTCTGAAAAAATCTAACATAACCAAGTTGAAATAATTTTTAAACACTTTCAGACGTTTTTTCTCGCAACGAACTCATATTAATCTGCAAAGACGTTTAATAAATATTGTAGATAGTCTTACAACGATTCTAAGATTAATAATTTTTTTGACAAGATTTAGACAAAAAGCTTCCCACGTAGCAGTGGTCAACACGCTATTTAAAATAGCACCGATTGCCAATTCCACAAAATAGGACTTTTTTCCCATGCAATTATTGCTGGAGAATGCGCTAACTAATAAACCACAAGATCGGATAGATTCACCTAGGAGACAAAGAAAACAAAAATGAGTGCCGAGGTTATGTAGTAGTTATTGATGCGAACGACGGAGAGCACGTGCTCTTGAAGTGGGAAGTTGAAAAATTGCGACCGAATAATCACCTCCTATCCATTTCGACAGCACTTGTTTCAGTCCTTCCTCGATCCCCAATCTACATCTGCTGTCCGAGCTACGTGAGAGGAAGGAAAGGGATAAGGGATAGTTCAGTTGGTGGGGTTGGGAAGAAACTGAGGGGATCGAGGTGAGGAGAGCGAATTTTTACGCAATTAAGTGAATACTCCCCCATCCTTAGGTGAAAAACGAGCGGGTGCTGCGATGGGGAGCAGTGAGGAGGAAGGGGGAGGTGAGAGGGGGAAGGATCGAGTGGGGTGGGGGGCGCGAGAAGTGGCGGGTGGAAGGCGATACGCGGTGCGGGAAGTTTGGGCTGGGGTGGGAGGAGTGAGGGGAGTCAGCCTGTGGAGCGGGGTTGGCTGCGTGTGGACCGAAGCGGAAGAGACGATTTGGCTTCCGGAGGAAGAGGCGGAAGGGTTGAGCGGGGGGGTGGATTAGGGAGGGTGGTATGGGTGTAAGAAGAAGAAAGGGATGCGAGGGAGAGGGTAAGGATGAGCAATAGGAGGATAGGAAGGAAGTTGTTCGAGGAGGAGAGGCAGCAGGGGAAGAAACAAGTTGAAGGGCTGAGAGAGAGAGGACGATCCTCGGGCAAAAGGGAAGTGGAGAATGATATAGCGATCAACACAAAATACTTATGAGCGCTAAAGGGTACGGGAGGCCTCGAAGACTCTTGCTTCTAGATGTAAAAAATTAAACCTTAAAAAATGACGTAGTCAATCATGAATCCGTTAAAAAGTTCCTTCTACTTAGGAACTACTCCTCTTACTATCGAAATGCTTTTCGAATAATTAAAACAGGCCTATTCTCGAAACATTATCTACCATAATATATTTCACTTTGAAATATGACGTATTAATAATATAAATATATAAATTTTACTACCAAATAGTTCCTTTGTTTAACATTGTATTGGGGTTAACAAATCATTACTTGCAGGATGATTATATTTAGAAATTTAGCTTTAAAAATTCTAGAATGTAATAAATTTATTTCCCCACTATCTACGTACTTTCACATAGTAGATTGCATAGAAGAGTAAGAATTTGAATAGTTGGAGATCCTTTTGACCAAAAATCATTCTCCACGGCAATAGAATCAAAATCACTCCTTATAAAATACGTAGACATTTGTTCTAATGAAACTTTGTTCAAGCTATCTAAATTTCTTTACCCTCGGTTAGAATTTACACCAAAAGAGGGAGTGCTTAAAATGATTGATATGACCCATTTATGCTAATGGCGTACAGCAACGCACTAAGGGCGTTTCTTTTGAGTACCGCATGTACTTTTTTTCTATCGCAACGATTAGGGAAGGGGAATGGGGAGACGCTGGGGGTGTGAGAGTCCCCGATGCTTCGGGGGGATGTGAGGCAGAAAAAAAGGGAAGAGGGGTGAATTAAGGATCGAGGGTAATGCGGTAAGGTAATTAGGGGGGGCGACGGCGACGAGAGAAGAATGAATCTTCCACGGGGGCTGACAGATGATGAGAGTGGAGGATTTTACTACTCGGGTATGTCTGTGCGTAGTGAGCCGGCGGATGGGCGGAATTGGGCGGCGGGCGGGGTGTGCGTGCGCCGATAGAAAGAGAAAGGATTCCCCCCACCTCCCGTCTGCAGGTACCTCGAGCGAGAAGCTACGATCTCACCCCTATCCGGTCATAACCCCAGGAACCCCACCACCTAGCCCGTCTCCTCCTCCGGCGACCCCCACCGCCAATTTCCCAACGTATTTCTCTCTGGGAGCCTTTTCCTAATTCTCAATGGGGTCGCGGGCTAATGAATTCCTTGGAGAGAATTAGCATCCGCTGTGGAACTTTGCGGCGCGAAGTGAGGATTTGATGGGGCGCCAAGTGAAGGGAGGTTCGAAAGAGGGTTG
>LYUA01000538.1:28165-38324 GCA_002093875.1 Calopteryx splendens | reverse complement strand
CTCAATGGGTCCTTTCCTCTTCCTTGATGTGAGTCCGCTCCACCCACGCCTATACTCCCTCCCCCCCAACCCACCCACCCACCCAATCCGGTGCATGCCTACGTGTAACGGGGATACTTTCGCGTCCACGTCGCGTTCCCACCCACTCGCTCCCTCCTCGCCTTCCGCCCCACTCACCCTCGTCCTCAACCAAGCCACCCTTCACCCACCCTCCTATAGTCCGATATCCGGTCACGATCGTAGTCCAGCGGATTATTCCCTCCAGACCGACGTCTAGACAGCGCGGGAACTAGGAAGGTGAGAGTGGTGGGAGAAGAAGGAGGACAAAAGGAAAACAGTTGCAAAATGAAGAGTAGGGTGCAGTTGGTCTGAATGACTGCGGCGGGTGGTGACGTGCCAGAAATATACAGAAGAAATAAAACTGAAAAGAAGGTCGAAACAAAAGAACCACGTTAATGGTATGGCTATTCAATTACCGCCCGATTACTTACCAGAGTGCGTGATTAAGAAGTCGAGGCGCTGCATATCTTCTACCGCATGCAAAAAATAAAAGAATGCCGTAAAATACGATACGTCCTCGTCTTATTCCTAGAAAATTTCATGGCAAATGCTATAAAAATTAGCATTTTAGGCTTCTAGTTACCTTTCTGGGAAACAGTTTCGGCTTCATTAATGCTGAAATGTTATCACTTATATAAACCAATTAGAAGGGTCAGGGCGTAACGCTTCGTAGATCAATCGGCTGCTTCACGGTAGCTCTCGATTCAAATATTGGGGCATATTAGATGAAACTAGATTAGAAAAAACTTCCCGAGAGCCAGGCTTACTGGGAAACCATAGACGGCAAAGGATATATAAAATTTTCTTAATGCCTTGAATACTTAATTTGACGCACATTACCTTCTCATCTAGCTATTCCCTTTCAAAGAGAGGAGGACTAAGATTGTTTTATACACATGTCACCTACCCTACTACAAATGGAGTTTGTTTCGAGATGGAATATCCCTGTAGATTGAAGGCTAACCCACCCAGTTATTATACCGCGTTCTTTCAACTGAATATCAAAATCCCTTTTTGGCAACTGTCACCTTCCCAAGGGAAAAAGTCAAAATAAAGTTCTTTTAGGGAATTATGAGACAAACTTCAATTAAAAACGTACATTTTATTCGAAATTTCTCCCAACTTGATATAAAAGACCTGTTTAAGGAGTCTGTTCCACAACAAAGATATCTAAGTTCTAGATAGCATGAAGCACCAGAAGTGATCGATTCCTCTTCCAACAATCGAGCAATCAGTTATACGAGAAAAGTTTGAGGTGGTTTACCAAATTGAGGGCGCGGATAGAGAAAACTCAGCTGCCTGACGTTAATGAGAATATTCAGATATTTACAGATGATAAAAAGCATTTATTTTTTAACCTCACTTATACGCAAATGAAAAATCATAAATAATTCTCACTTAAATTTTATATTAACAGTGGTCATCAAATTATAATTAAAATAAACATGAACGCATACTTACTCACTCTGATTTTGACCGAGGATGCCCTGGTACATCTTTACATACGTAAATACTTCATAAATCCAGAGAGGGGTCATAATTTCATACCTGGAACGAAATTAAGTTAGGTAAATTAAGCGAAAAAATACAGGGTGGATCAGTAGTGTATTAAGAGATAAATAGTAAGTCACGGTGACTCAGGTTAGAGCATTTCACATTTAAAAAGCTAAAAATTTAATATATTAGGTAAATAGTCCATTTTTAATTTATTAAGGAAATAAATCCGAGAGATTTATAAACATAAATATAACAGCCGTTCATAAATATCTACCTATAGCAGCATGGATTTAACGAATTCAAAAATTATAAATTCAACCTAAAATATAAAATCCGGGTGAAGCTATTTCGCATTAAATCAGAAAACGGCCTGCAGTTACAAATCAGTCAATACACATCAAGGTTAAGCTAGGTAGACTTAGATCTATTATGAGGGCACACTTTATGTGGTACCAAAACACCCCAAAAAAAATCATTTACACAAAAAAACACATTTAAAGTAATTCTTCTCTAAAAATTCTTTAAATAATATAATTACAGAGTTTGTGCTTAGCAGAGAATGTCTGGAGACAATAGAACCCGAGACCCTTAGACCAATGGCCGAACCTACGACATAACTAGTTACCATCACGCCGCTTACCTTAGACATGATTTTACACAAATTAACTTGAAGATTTCAATGAAATATTAGTATTTATGGCCCCAGGCTCATACCCTCAAACGTTGGCAACGAATAATTCAACTGGTTAGACAATTGGGACTATCACAGGAAACTCAAAAGGAATAGGAGCACGCGGGATATAGCACTTGAACTACTTGTTCGGGATGTAAATTATGAAGCCCAGCTAAATCTCCTAATATGAAATAGTTGACCGATTGTACTGCGAAAGAAACAAATGACCAACCGACGACACAGTGAGTGGTGGTACAAAAGAGCTTCAGAAAATGAATCATTAATATCTATGATTACAACACAAAAATGAAACTTACTTATTTCATAAATTTACTCAGTGCACGAAAAAAGTTGTAAACTATTTATAAAAAATAATCTGCTTGCTCTTGAATATGAGAGAGAGAATCGAGAACCATTGTAGTGAAGCGATTACAACAATTCTAACGCATATTGTAAGCCAAAGGTAGAGTATAAGAATCCACGAAAGAGATCCTCAGTTTCTCAACACCGTGATACTGGAAATGAGCCATGGGTGTACGAGTAGGACCCGGCAAGCTCTCGATTTGAGAGTAGAGAGGAGATAATGCAGACCTCAACGGCAGAGCTGAAGGCCATCGCAAAAGACGCCTTCCAAGAGTGTTTCCACCAGTGGAAGGATCGGTGGGCTAAGTATGCTGATGTGTATGGGACCTATTTTGAAAGGGGTTAGGATCCAAACCCCATGAGCAACGCAACATTTTATTTCCCGGCCGAAGGTCGGATTCTTTATTGAAGACCCCGTGTCCTTGTAGGTCCTTACCAGGGCCCCTTATCAAAATATAACGACAAACGATGGAAATTTTTAGATGACGCACTCGTATTATGAGCATAAATTCCCATGAAAATTCTTGTTTTTCGATTTTCCCCATTAATATACGTTCCCCATGATGTACATAGTTCCCATAAGAACCCAACAGCAATCCTGAAAAAGTGAAAGTGAAGCGTATTAGGACGAGAAATGTTTGCCCAATTGCCAGATACATTTGCTTTAGCCAGGACAAAAATTTATATTGCTTTATTTCCCGGTCGAAAAACAAATAAGATGCCTTTTGGGATGGACATTTTTATTCCAGCATACTCCCTTTTTTATTAACACCAACACAAAATCCTTTCTTCCACAGTGATCTCATCGGCGACTTTCTTTTTCGCAAACTCTTGTCCTAATGCACTCCACCATTTATTTCATTTTGCCTTCCCAGTCGTCCTCCCACGACCTTCCCTCCGTTTCCCTTTCCGCCCACTCGCGAAGAAGCAGGGGACCACACTCTATTCCGCCTTCCCCCGCCCGCCCTTTGTAAGTGAATACCCCTTTATATTTGTGGGCCTTACGCCCATCCTCGTAAACACCTTGGAATCACCGAAAGGCAATAGGAACGGGGAGCGAGCCTCCTCCTCACCCTCTCCTCCATAACATTGGCTCACACAAAAACACACACGATCCATGGTCCCTCCCATAGAAGCGCCCACACGCAGCGAGGCTTCAACATCGGCGTCCGAATTTCCCCGGCCGCCCAACAAAATCCCCTCCCGCGGGCGTCAACTCCCCTCCTCTTCCCGCCCGCGATGTTTTCCTTTTCCCTTCAAAAATTCTCTACGGCTTTTTGCACAGGAGACACCGAAGCGAGTCATTTTTCACGCCTATTTGTTACTTTAATGCGAACGCTTTTGCTTCTCCCGTGCAAAAAAAATTACGTCGTGACCCGATGGATTAATATTTTTTGACGGGCGCGCGGTCACCGAGGTCAGCCCTTCGTTTATTTGAACTCAAAGCCGGCTTGCGTCCTCTTCCGCCTTTCTCCCCGGCGAAATCTGCAGAATTTTTTTTGCATTCCATAGTCCACTTTTTCTTTTTAAATTAATTTTTAAGGCTAAACCGTGTTTTCGCTGAATGTAACCTAAATCACATAGGTAAAACTAATGGAATACCTTGTTAGTAGTATTTACAGAGCCACCAACAGTGACTTTTGACGGCAGAAATAACGTATAACAATGTCGGCTAAATTGCAATGTCTTTCTCTAGCTGTTTTATCCGATACCTAAGAAGAGATGCATTATCAATTTTCCATGTTCCAAGCCTGATATTGATATTCCCTTCCTTTTCCTTGGCTGCGGCAGTAAAAGCAAATGGCGACAACAATTAACCGAAAGAGAAAAAAACTTTATTACCTACAGGAAACGCAATATTCCCCCTCTTTTACAGTTCAAAGCATTTTCAGCCACGTCCTTGGCTATATTTTTTAATTTCTTGTCAATATCAATTATATAACCTTATGCTGTAAAGGTGATTGAAAATTTAGTTCTTTAATGACGAAATCAAGTGTCTCATCGATTTCTGCATCCCTATTTTTCGCACAGTCTCCAAACAAATTGAAACTATCGGGGTGGTTATGAAGAGTGTGCCACGAGCCAGTCAACCAGCCGTTTCGAGTTGGCTAGTTTATTTCAAAATATTACATGCATGGCGTCATTATGTCAACGCAACTACAAAGCAATATTCGCTGTAAAAAAATATTCGATGAATATCAACAACTTCTGGTTAATAAAACATGCGTATAGATTCATATTTAAAGAGAGGTTATCAGTTTTCACCATCCGCGGCCATTCATTCATCTGAAATTTTTATTACAACTCAGAGAGCCAATGAACTTTTCCCTTGGCAACGGGTCACAATTTCTCTCCTTTCCATGTAAATGCAAAATATTTCCATGGGATAGCAATATCCATTTTTGTCTCATCCCGCTGCTCCGCATAACAGCGGGCATTATTCCCCTGCCGGCATCATCCAAAGTGCTCCATATCGGCAAAGTGCTCCGTAACTGAGTGCCCTCGGCTGAAAAGCATGGCCAATGAGAATCCATCAGCTGATTTCCTTTTCGATTCTTTTTCTTCCTCCATCTTGGAAACGCAATGCGCTATGGGTTCCCCTTTTTTTTAAGTCCCCTGGCAATGGACTCCATTAGTGGGCAACATCCTCTTCGAAGTCGCTTCGACGACTCACTTTTCAAATGCGCGAAGTCGGGAGGCGAGGGCGATCGCATGATCGGTGACGGATGCGGGGTACTGCATCGGAAGAAAAAAATCGAATGGTCCGCCGTTTCGCATTCGAAGCCACGGAACTGAATTGGTTTGGCCTCGAGAGAAAGAGAGGACAGGGGAGCGGGAGGAGAGATGACTCAGTGACCGGGCAAAATGAGGAGTGTGTTCATCGAGAGGTGATGGATAGATGCGATTCTCATCTTGTCTCGTTCGCGGAATGCATGATTCGACGGAGTGGAAGAGGAAAAGCAGGGGGCTCAAGAGATAAGAGATCTTGCCTTTACGTGCACCGGAAAAAAAACCTTTCCGAACACGCCATGAAGCTCACAAACGACTCGGGACTTTGCTACTGGATTTTTTTATATTTCTTAATGCTATTCCATTGCCATTACTATTTCAGCTACAGTAAGGATCAGCATTCGAGGTTCCCGAATGCTTTCAGTTTGCGAACTCTATTAAAGAAGTTTCTATTACGGTACTAGGGAATATCAAACTACAGTTCAAGTAACATAAAAAAACTATAATTATATGATATAGACATTATCTCACGCACAAAAGACAATAAATCCAAATCTATGCAAAGCAATAAAAATTCTTACAGAGAGGACGAAACAAATTATTCTATTCACCAAAAACAAAAAATACATTCCTGAGACATTAGTTTCAAAACCCATCCATTCTACTACATTTTTGGAAAAGGAAAAGTTCTTGTGAATTTAGTGCGCAATGGCGATAAGTCCGACTCTTAGACCAAAAGAGTCTAGTTCAAAAAGATTAATACCCCACAACCATACTTTTAAATATGGAATAACCTTTGGAAATGTTTCATCACGAAATAATAAAGTAACTTAGTGTTTCCACACATAACTATTAATTTCTTACGACCTAGTTATCGTGATATCACAAGGTCATCAGGTGACCTGATCGAACTGAAGGAAAAAATGCCTACAAAACAACTACCCACAGGTGCAGACACTAACTTTATACACATTCACTTTCATACACATTACTTTAATACGGGTATTGCATTAAAAATTGGATCTGATGGATTTAGAAAATAGAAGACTTATTTGGAAAGCGATATCAGTTCAGTTCAGTTTCAGAATTTAGGGAGGAAATACTAAACACATGTAGATGCAATGCTTTATAATTATATTACAATATCTATGGATTATAATAAGGTTTCAGTGATAAGTCAAGGCTTTAATAATTGTTTTTATACTCCTTAACTATGAATTGAAGACATTTCCATGTGAATCTACTCCTTCCACATGACTAATCGGCTATGGAATTGCGAACTCATTTCTGGGTTAGACACGGATTAGCTTTGCTGTTTAGAAGCTGGCTTTAGTGAGAAACTGCGACCCCTGCGGTCGCCGAGAGATTACTGCCCGCGGTTCCGTGTAAATGTTGGCTTGGCACGACGAACAAGAAATGACACAACCTTCTATTAAGACATCCATCCATGTTGTAATCTTCACGAGGAGAAAAGAGAAGACCACGGCCATGAAACAAGCGGATCTGCAGCGGTTTTCCCAACCCAACCCCCATCCCCGCCCTCCCTCTCGCAATTCTGCCCCGTAAACCACCCACCCTGCCCACTCTCTCCCTTTTATTTTACCCGAGATTCCTTCCCCCATCCTTCCTCTTCCACACGCCGCCCCCTCGGCCGGCCAGCCTCCTCCCTCCCACTCATTCCCTCCTCCCCACCACCGCCTGCCCAGCGACTTAACTCGGGAGGATTCCGCAAAGTGAGACCATAAAAAGCGAAGGCGCAAGTCCTCCGATATGCCCTTCTCATAATGAACCACCGCATCGCCTTCCCGCGTCCAATTCCCTCCTTTGCAACCACGCTTCGCCCTGCGCCCCCTCCCTCTCCCTCGCGGTCGCATGCGAAACTGGCAGGGAAAGAGGACGAAAAAGAAGTGACGGGGAGGGGGTGCTTTTGCTCTTGCAGGCAGTTTCCAAATCAGTCATGCACCCTACTTTTAACACGTTTCAATCTCATTATGAAGATTTCAATCTTCTCCCCAGAACGAAATTTCTACTATACTTTTTCACGCATTTAGTGGCTGAAGAGATGCGCGATCGATAAAGAAATGCCACCAAATGAAATGAAGCTATCATGCATGACTTTATTATAAATGCTCATTCCATTTTAATAAAATTAAAAGTAAAATACCTGGTATCACTATGGAGAACACACACTATGGAGGGCAAGATGTTATAAATTTAAGCATTGGATATCGTCCCTATTGAACGAATATCCGCGTATGCGAGAAAAATTGAACATTTTAGGAGAGGAAAAAATACACCGGCAATATCACCTACCACCGCTGTCTATTCCATCAGAATCCCGGCATGCTTGTCAATCACGTTATTCACTACACGAACTTTTTATCCTCAGGGAGTTATGCAGGTGTTTGAAGCCCCCCAATCGAAACCCGCCGCTATGAAACACGGTAAGAAAGAAAGTGACCCGACGATTCCCCTTCCTCTCCTCCCTTTCGCCCCCACA
The DNA here is from genome assembly GCA_002093875.1 of Calopteryx splendens. Lineage (NCBI taxonomy): Eukaryota > Metazoa > Arthropoda > Insecta > Odonata > Calopterygidae > Calopteryx > Calopteryx splendens. Next base: position 30,501 of record LYUA01000538.1, on the reverse strand, counting down.
CAAGTCCCCCTTCCTCCCTCGCGACAGGAGGAGAGAAAAATCGCGAGGGGTTTTATCGCGCCGCTTTTGTTCGACCGATTTACGAGAGGGTTTTTTTTTCTTTTTCGGTGAATGCGAGAGAGTGTGAGTGTAGGCGTATGAGGACAAAGAAGGGGGGAGAGAGGAAAAGAGAGCAAGCAGTGTGGGTGGATTCGGTGGGGAACAAAGGATGGTCCCTTGTTCGTTCGCTCGACTGGATAGGGATATTTCCCCACGGCAACTCCCCCTCCTCAATATCCCTCCTCCCCATGGACCCCCTTCTCCCGCCACGACCCGGAACGGCCCGGCGATTGGGCGTGGCGACTCGCGCCCCCAAACAATGCGTGCGGTGCGTGTGTGTGTGTGTTCCCGGTCGCCTCCGCTCTGAACTCTCCGCCGCGTTCATCATAATCATCCCCTTTGATTCTCGGGCCACTCGCTGTCCGGGAAAAGAAATCTCCCTCTCCCCCCGCTCCTGGCCTCCTTAGCGGCATCCTGACGGCAGGACGCGCAGAAACGCAGTGTGGCGCGGAGGAAATCGTGGAAACGGTTGAATAAATGGAACCAAGGTTCTTCATCCCGCTCTTGACCTCGACATCACCGACTATCGCGTGGGTGACTGAAGAATGGAGAAACATTCATTATCCGCAAACATCAGTTCGCCTCAGTGCTAGAGTCGGGAGTTGGCTTTACAATTTTCAGGAATAGGTATAGAAAATTAATATAAATATAATTATTCGTCAACTGGTCTTTGTTGGAACTTGCTTTTTTGACGGCGTATCATTCCTAGATTTTATCGAGACGATAGGTTAATAGGCATTGTAAAATGGAAACGCAACTCTAGCCAGAAACAGAATTATGCATGGTTGGTGTAAATAATAATTTTAAAAGCAAATATTTACTATGCCATCCTTCCAAGATACCTTAGCATATCCACATACGAGTACAGTAAGTTTCGTGGCTTGAAAATGAGGATCGGTTAATACCTTCCATTCATTCCTTCCATCAGTTTTTGCGGTCAAGCATCTTAGTGCAGGTTTGCTTAAATCGCTGCTCGTCGTTAGTCACATACAACAAACATTCAAATGCTCATATATTTCACTTTGTTGGTTCATATATGCGGAATATGTAGTCAATTCAACTCTGACATAATCAGTGCCCTTAGTTTAAATATTTCACCAGAATTAAGGTCACAATGAACTCATGACAGCAAAGAAGCGCAATTATAAGACAATACGATCAAAATGACTTTGACTTTCTCCTCCCGCATCGTGACCTATGCGTTTCAAGGATATTCTCAGTTGACCTTCTACAGCTAAAAAAGGGACGAAGTCAAGTGTAATCCATTTTCCGAACGGATTGACTTCCACCTACCCTCTCTCTCTCTCAGGAGATCTACCTCACGGCAAAATATTATTTCTTGGCCACTCATGACTCTGTAGTGCAGCAATCTTGAGGGAAATATTTTTAAACGCATACTCAAGCAAACTTTCACACTAATGTCACAACCTGCAAGGCAGAATTTACGATCAAGTGTGCTTATAAAACTTAGTTCCTTATCTGATGACTTATGCCATATTATGTGAATATTAAACGTCGAAAAACAATTTTAAGGCCTTGATTAAGCCATTCAACGAAGATATATATTACAAGAATGAATCTGATACGCGGCCAATAAAGTGGAAATCTGAATAAATAGAAACGCAACAGGACACATCAAGAGGAATTGATACTGCCAAACGGGCACTCTATGGACTATAATGTACTGATATATTTACGAGTAGGCGAGTAGAGAAATAGAAATGTAGGCCAGTCACGATTTTTAATAGTAGTAACGTCAAAATATTACAGTATCGTAGGTATTTTAACAATGGATTATTTTAGGATTTTTGGATTGGCCACCCAAATAGTTCAGTGATTTACCACTAGAGGATTAGTTCGTGATTCATGTAGATTCAAAATAGGAGCACCAACTAAAAGTATACGAGGAGTCACTAACATCAGGACATTTTAATTTAGTGCTCCCGTTTGACTACACATAAGTCACGAGCCAATCCCTTGACGGCGAATAATATTAGGAAAAATATTAGGTCGGAAAATTCAAATTAAACTAAAGCATAAACAGCATTTCTTTTACATGTATTCCATCGTCGTGGGTTATCAACCGGAGGATTGGTTTTTGAAGCAGCTCTCCAAGCTATCGTGTTGCCTGCCAATCTTTTCATTCCCTCAGTTTCTTTAGTTTATACGCCTCCCATCCATGATATATGATATATATGTGTATATATATATATATATATATATATATATATATATAT
>LYUA01000538.1:11638-27445 GCA_002093875.1 Calopteryx splendens | reverse complement strand
TATATATCATCTGTTTCTTAATTATCTTTGGCATTAATCTGAAATTTTCACATAATGTTTCCTTCAATTATGGTTTTCATTAAACTATCGTGCCCCATAATATTACCAAACAGTTTGCCTCTTCTTAATTTAAGTACTCTCCGTTGGCTTCTCTCTTCACCAACTCTTCGAAGTATTTCTTCATTTTTTAACCCGACTATCGTTTTGTTTTTAACATTCTTCGGTAGCACTCCATCTCCATCGCTACCAATCTTCTTTTCTCTGCTATATGTATTATATATACTATAAGTATTATAAAAATTATAATATGTATTACTATATATATTATATATACTATAAGTACTTCAATTACTGAAAAATAAAAAAACGAGATGTAGCAATTTCAGCAATTTTCCCCTAATACGAATTCACGATCTCTCGCTATGAAAAAAAACCTTATTTTTCAAGCTTGCGAACGTAGTAACAGAAAATAAAGGAACGTATTTTTATAGTTTGATGAAGTTGTTTGTTCGATTCCAGCAAACCCCACGTTAATTAACTTCAAATTTTATGAAAGAAAGAAGATTTATAATGAATTCTCATTGAATTGAGATTGAACTAAAGAGTTCGCATTTATTTTAAAAATAGAGAATACCTCTCCTATAAACAAAGAAGAATGATTAAAGCAATCCAAAATAACTTTTACTCAGATTACAAATAATTATTTACTGGAGAGATCACGTTTAAAACTTGTTTTCAAATGGAAATCAATAACACTTGTTCAGAATACGTTTTGCATGAGAAATATATTAGTGGATGCTAAATTAAAAGGTAAACTAACTAGTAATTTAAAAAAATCGTCATACTATAATGTCAAATATCAAACGTAAATAACGTCAAATATAATAACCAAGAAATTTCACCCTGAATTTCACTAAATTTAGTCTAAAAGTAATATGCATTTATCCCCAGTCATCGCCCGAGCCAGATTTATTTTTCTTTTCATTTTCAAAGGCATATCTTGCAGGCACTTTAAACTTTCCAAGCGGCCTACACTCAGGAAAAGAGCTACAGCGGATAGATTTAGGGGTCCAATTTACTGTTTGCTTTAAGGCCAGCCTAAAACGCTCGCTCAATCCTTTGAAGAAGAGACGAAGATGAGAAGGGAGTCCTCCCCCCCTCAGAATTTATATAAACGTCGGCCACTTGAGACGGTGCGTCTTCTGCTCATTCTCATGCATGGACGGAGGAGGGGAGAGAGATGTTTTTTCTACCCAAAGAAGTCTCCCCGTCCCCCCTCCCACTCACGAGTGGGGACCATAGGAGAGAGGACCTCCTGTGGTGAGGACCAAGAATACGACTTCGCTCTTGGACACCAAACGCCTCCGCGGGTAGCTCTAGGGGTGAGGTGCGCGTGTTTTTAGACGGCAGCGATTGAGATCGAACCCGCACGCAACCTTTAAAAATCACATTGGAAAGCTTATGAGTATTCATGCGAGCGTAGATACGGAGATTTTCCTACTCCGTACCAGATCTATAGGGATCTCCTCACACCCCCCTCCCTCCCTCTATCCCGTAGCTCATCCCCCGGCTTCCATTTTCCCATCCTTCCATCTCTCTCCTCCAAAATGCACGCTCCTAAACTACTTACCTATCTCGTCGAAACTTCACGAACTGTTCATTATCTTTTATTTATACCCCTATCCCTGATTATTCACGCAACTCAATTTTGGTAGAGAGTATAAACTGATAAATCACAGAGTCAGCTTCACCATAGTTTGCAACGTAAGGTCTACCATAGCAGGGATCCCACGAGGACTAGTGGAATAGAAATGAAAACGTGCATCTAACGAGCATAAAAATGAGGAATTAACTCACTCCGAGAGATGCTTGACTGAAACAATTACTCACTGGACATATCTATTTATCATCCACGACATTAATTTACGTCTACTCACAGAACCCTTCGCAGAATGTCAGAAGTGGTTGGATAAGCACCATTATAAGATGAAAATATCCCAGGAGAAAAATGCGAAAAATGATTACGGAAGTCCAAAAGCATAAACAAGTATTTTAATAATTAAGATGAAACCATTACTCAGCATTTTCACTGTAACTTGAAATCACACACCATATAACTTTTTAAGAGTGGAACTAGCATTCGATCAATGTTTCTGTAATGCGCTCTCTCTCTCAACGATCGAATAAGTACGATAAAGATATATGTTTACGTGCAGAAATATATCGAAGTTCAGAAAGAAATAAATGTCAGTTTGTTCCCATAATTGACTGGTATTTTAGATTATAATTATTTATGGTTATGGTTAAACGTTGGATGTCTTTTTGTAGAACACTTACCCCATTACCTCACACGATTTGGAAGAAAGCTCGAAATTAGAAATTGCCACGGGGTATTTGCCACTAACAAACACGCTCTAAAAAATACTTTGGCTAATTCATGTAATACCCAAATTCTAGCATTAATTTTATTTCCAATTTTTGCATTAATACATTTGCGTCAATTTCACACGTTTATAATTTATTCTCATGGTCCCCTGGCATTCATTTATCCCTTCCATTTCATGTGTCCTATTTCACTCGCCTCCACCCCTCACAGATATATCCTCTCCGTCGCATTCTTCCTTTCTCGTCCATTTATAAAACGTTATCCCTTCCCCGCCGCCCCTCTCGATGCCTGCCCCCACTCATCAGCCCTCCAACGTGCTGCAGCACGCATGATTAGATTTTTATTTTCCTTCGCCGACCCGGAACTCGTGTCATTTTCTGTTTGCCTCTTTTTTTCACGGGCTATCGCTCCAAACGTGGATGTTTATCGGCTTCCAAGTGTTCCCATGTTTGTTTTGCTTTGTTATTTCTTTGAAGCACGGGGCGGAGGAGATTTGTAGAGAGGGGATTTAGCAACGGAAGAGCCGCACAGTAGCCAATGCCAAACCACATTTTCTTCACTTCAGAAGAGGTGGAAACGGCACTTTCGTATTTTCGCTAATTTGCGAATTAACCTTCCGGTTGAATAATAAATTACTCACGAATGAAAATTTTACGGATTATTAATCGCTACTTCATTTCAATACGAAATTTTGAATTCGATATTCCTTTCTGATTTCTCGTATTTTACTGCCTTCGTCATTTTTTAATTATTATTTTGATTCATTAAAAGCACTTTGTGGAATGGTCAGCGGTTCAAATTGTCTGGGAGCGAGCGAGATTCCTGGCGTCCGCGGAGCGGTAAAAATTGAATCCCCAGAGGAGTGATTTGTATGTGTTTACATGGATGTGACTGACACGCAGGCAGGCACACTCTGGACTGCGTGCGTGTTGCAGGTGAAGCCTGCATGCCAATTAAGCGCGGGGAATATTTTATCGGGGGCGGGGAGGGGTGGGGGAGGGTGGTGGCCGGGCCGTCGCGTCCCCTCGGAGCATTTTCGCGAGAGTAATGTCGACAAACGAGGAATCCTCTCCCGGCCCCTCCCTCACCCTCCGCCTCCTCGCCCACTCACTAGCTCCCCGTCGCCTCGCTCACCCGCACCGCCGTCATTTTTTTCCCCACTCCCATCTCTTCCATCGGACGACTGCGCACGTGAATGAGGCGGGAGGAGTGGGAGGGAGGCAGTGAGGGGCCGGACGGACGGCTGTTGTGTGCGCGCGAAACCCTCCGCCGCGAATGGCGAAACTGGAATGGTCAAGCCGACCTCACAACCGTAAATAAAAAGGGGGACGGCGGACATTTTTATGGGTGGGCACCCTGAGATGCAGTTACTAATAAAAATTAAGATCCGGAAAGCGTTGCAGGTCTCTGGGGGCGTCCGAGGAATAGAAATAAGAGAATGTAGACTCTACGCTAAAACCATATTGATGTGAGCTTCTTGGGGTGATGGCAAGAGGGACAGCCACCTCGCATAGAACCTGCCAGGTAGCATAAACGGATCTATTCCCTATTACTAGCGGATGTGACGGCGGGACATTCAGCAAGTATAGGTGGATTCCATGAAGGTCACAGTAGCAATCCCTAATTTTCGTCAGTTTTCCAGGAGTGGCCATTTTTAATTGCGACACAAAAGACAAAGACCTAACTGAAAAAAAATACTTATGCATACCTTTTCGATGGCTCGATTTCGATTTTTTTTAACCATGTTTAGATGCTTATTTATGTTTTAGTGTGCAAGTCCAGGACAGTTACAACGACTTTCTGATGAGCACTGTGAAATTTTCCACTCGACTGCGATCCAGCGATAAAAAGTAAAATAAAAAATTAAAGGTTTATGCACATAAAATAAAATGCTCCTTAAGCCACACGGTTGCGTATAAATATCCGAGCAGATAACGTATTGTGTTGAAAGTTGCAATATCAATGATTAAAAAAGCCAAAATTCTCCATTAATCAAAAATATCAACGTGTATGAGTCGTCTGCACTCAAAATATATCCACATAAAACAAATACGTTTGAATATGATGGAAAAATCAGATTATAAACAAAATGATCTTCATCGGCTTACAAATTCGCCACCAAGTAAAAGCCAGCAACCAAATGCGTACCAAATCTTACAAAGCTGGACAGAGCTCTCTCGAGATTGCATATCTGTTTCATCCATTAACTATTCTACTCGTTTACTGTTTTCATTCCTATCGCCGTTAAATGTCACACGACGTAGCCTTTTTGAATGTGCTCTGGGAACATAAGCAGTAAATCTTCTCCGAATATTAATAAACGAGAGAATGATACAGCAGCACTTGGCTTCTATAATTCAAGATGTTCAATCAGTATCGCTTAATATAATAAGAAGAAAAAATATTTTTTAAACAATGGACATTAGGACTCTCGATAGCTCAACCGGAGAAAGAAAAAGATGTTTCAGAGAAAATAATCACTTAAAAACAAAAACAATATTTCACTTTCGTGAAAATAAAGTTATCCTTAAGTATGAAGATTGGTGAATGCAGCGAATGATAAGACGCCTCTTGAAATCTGCACGAAGCTCATGCAATATGCTATTTTTCCCTCCCATGTAGTTTCCCGCCGTACAGTTTCTTAGGGAATATTTTGCGGTGCACTCGCCTGCGGAGCCTTTCCTACGCCCTTCTCACTTTTTTCTCAGAATATACCACCCTTGCCCTTTTATGGAGTGGTATTACCGGAGCTGTCCTTTTGAATTTTTACTGTCCTCGTAAACAAGGCGGCGGCGCTAGGACGTGCAGTGTGAGATTTTCCGCACACCAATGGGACGCCGTATTTCAAAAAGGCCGACTTGTCGGTCGATTGGCTCGCTGCACTTTTTTTTCTCTGTCTCTCCCTCTCACTCCACATTCCTTTAGCCTTTGCCTCCGTCGCATTATTTGAGAATATTTTAACGCTTACTCCAAACTCAATCGCCATATTAAATATACAAACGCCAAAATGAGATTTGACGGAAACAGAATACTTTCGGATACTCGTGACCTTCTTTGTTCATAATAATTTAAACATATTTTTGTAATTCTTTCACCTGAGCAGAGATGGTATTAACTTTTGCCGCTAATATAGGTTACACGCTTCGTTGAATCGAATGAATCATAATTACAATTGGACAATCAACGAGGATGTGAAGTTGAAATAAAAATAATAGCATACTAAAATTGGCATCTTTAAAAAAATTCAACAAAATGAAACGAGGAATCCATATTGTTCTGAACTGGCGCTGCCCAGAAACCCCGAAGAATCAATTCGAAGAAAATTATTTTTTTTTATACTTTAAGGCAGTAACTTTCAGTTTCAACGACAGGAATTTAAATGGAGAGTTTTGCAAAAAAAAACCTGCCACCAAGAACATCTCCTAAGCGCCATATGCTTCCAATACTTCCATTATCTGAGTAAGAATACCGATCCCAATAGTTTAAATGCGCTTCGATAAAGTAAAAGCAATACCAGACAGAGCGTATAATCCGTTATGACACATAGAGTTTCTCTTATCCTTAGGTAAACGCTTTATTAGAGCGGCATGATTTATGCCGAATGAGAAAGCAAAAACCGTATTGCCAGACGATCATCATTGCCGTTTTGGATTATCTCTGACGTAAATAGACCCCTTTGTCAGCGAGAGTTGTGAGCGAGACAACTAGACCTCCTTATAGTTCGCACCACCCCCTCCTCGACTCTCGTGATCATCCCCTTCTCTTCTGTCCAAATGTCATCTGCACGCGAAATTATCCGCAACTGAAAACGCTCCCATTGCTCCCCTCCCCGGCCACCTCAGAGACGGCGGAGACAGACCGCCGTGCTCTACCGCTTCTCACTCCCCTCCCGTCGGAACGGTCCTCTTTTAAATGAATCGTAAACAGCGTCGACTCTCTCATAAAGCCTCAGTGACGAGCGTGCGTCAATGTCAGACGTGCAGAGCCGATGAGGGGACCCGTCACTCACGTCAAGTGCATTTCTACACCTTCGCAGCCAAAACAGACAGGTCTGGCGGTGGAGGAGCTAACTAAGCGTTCTCGAAAACATATTATTGTAAATTCGCGTAATTTTGATGGAAATTTGAGAATAATTTTGATACAATTCGAGATTCTGAAACTCTTCTGGACATGATGGCCTAAAATGCACTAATTTTGCATTCCATTAATCCTCCAGTTCTTTCGTAGCCACTCCCTATGGGGTACTTAAGTATGTTTGGTTGAGGAATAAACAAACTATTTACCATAAGAACCTGGTACGTTTTTCATAGAGTTAAATTCAGCGTAAACCGATATATAGGTAGGTATATATTTCCCTGCTATTACTCTTTGCAAAATTTAGAATCATCCATTTTCTCCACTCAAGCGTGGAATGCCACTGAAGGAAATGACTGACGATTCTTATACAGTATCCCCTTACTTATATAGGAATTTCTACTTAGGATTATGTTACAATAATATCGATGACTATACAGATATAAGAAAATGTTAATTAATAAATTAAGTCAAGATAAAAGAAGACTGGATTTTTTTAAACTGTCACGGAAAGATGTTAATACGCGTGATGGAGTTATTAGAAAAAAACTAGGATGGGGCCCATAAAAACACAAAGAGAAAAAACAAGAATAGAACTTTTAGAATGAGAAAGGAGTTTCGAGTTCATTTTTAGCACCTATGAAAATATTAAGACAAAAAAATAAACAGATTACACCACCAATTTAAATAAGAGCTATACTATATCCCAGAAGTGATAGATTTAAATACTCGTAATCCCCTTGCACACTTAGTGATCACGGCATAGGTTAGCGAATAAAAAATATTTAATCGAAAAACCTTATCGGCATTTACTATTCGTTTTGTTGACACTTTACGTTTACCTACATTTACATAATTCAGGCTGGTTTATAACTTCCCTTACTTCATGATCTCGTGGTGGCTCAAAGGGTAGAGCGTAGGTGCAGATGAGAGTATGTGATTAGTGGGGAGTAAGGAAACAAAAACTGCCATAATGTAGCTGCAGTCATTATTTAAAAAAATTAATTTCGATAAAAATTACTATCAATTTAACACGATCCCTTATTAATTAAAGCTATTATCAATATTATTTTTATGAGTTATGAGCACTTAAACAATAAATAATCTAAAGCAGGATAAATAATCGATAGCAGGATTTATTTTTAATAATGAGTTATTGTGAACATAAAACTATAAGTAACGCCTAGTAGTAATATCCATGACCAACACCATCCTAAATAATTGAACTACAAGTCTTGTTGACCTATAAAAATTTCTGCCCATCTTCAAACTTTAGGAAGAAGACTAGTGGTTAATGATATCTCACATGTAATCTTGAATATGAATGTACCTCACATGGCTTATTGTCAATAAACGTGAACTTCAGTCATTAACTGACGAGCGAGATTTAATAATACGCTCCATTCCCTTTATGCGTTCCAAATTGAAGGCTTAAGGTGCATAATTAATTTATTAGGAAACCCACGCAGCCAAATGTTACGATAGGAAGCAGGGAAAGTGGAATTGCCAATGTTTGTAAGCTATCCCCCATTCACGACGGACACTGAAAGGCACAGAACCACACACGGGACCCGTTATCCCCAATGATGCACGCCCACCACATCTCCTAGAACAATTTCTTCATCTACAACGACCCTCCCTCCTCGACCATGTCCATCCTCGCCCCACCCATCAAACGCCCTCTCCAAAGCGCACATTCCAATCCTGTCCCCGCCCAACCTACTCCTTCCCCCCGAAATGAAACCTGCCTTTGTCAGCCAGTTCGCTGTCACCACACCCTGCTCGCCCGTGCACCCAATCGTGGGAGCGATGGGGACTCACGTTTGGGGCAGGTAAGTCCACGGTGCGGGAGGGAACCGGCCAGCCAGGCGGGGGTGAGTGCTCGGGCGGTGGGAGAGAGCGAAGGGAGGATGGGAGAGAGAGAGAGACGAAGAAGGGGGAAGAGAGGAGTCAGGACTATAAGTCTGCAAATGGTGGGGTAGGAAAAATGCGGAGAGGGAGAAAGTGGGGAGAGGGAGAGCAGGAGGGTTGGGAAAAAGGTGGCGGGGAGGCGCGGAGTGGGGGAGACAGAGGTGGCGGACCGCGATGAGCCCACCGTCTGCGACTCCAGTCCATTAAAACGGGAGGCCGCAGTCAGTCGCGTTTCTGCTCGTATGGTTCGCACTCGAGCACGGAAGAGCCATAAATTCACCAGGGGTGAAACGATCTTATTTTTACAGCATATTTTGCGGGTGCAATTGCAGCAAAGAAGCGACAAGTCAAGCCCCGAGCCAATTGCTTACGGGCCGGTTTGTAATTTTTTAATGAGAATTAATTCTTCCTTCATTTTTGATTTTTCGAGAAGTGCTGCAAACGTAAATAGTGAAAAATCCACCGGGATAACTATAAATACTTTTATTTAAAATAGCTTGGATAAGCATGTGCTCGCAGTATATGCTGATGTAATAGTCATTCCGTCATGTTTCTGTTAACTTTTAATGCCTCTACAAGGCGTTTGTTAAACAGCCAAACTATAAGTTTTGCATACCCAACAAGGAACTTTGCCTCACTTCTAAAACTAAAATAATTAATTAGAAAATCCACACCATTAACAGTGATGCATCACGAGAGCTGTCACAGAAAATTCAAAAACATAAAATGTTTACTCTTTTATAGGAATGACCGCGAAAGGGTTAAGAAAAAATATGAAACCAAGTTCTACGAATGAAATCATATAATCTCCATATTGTCTGGCTTCCCTTTGTGATTTGGGAAAAGGGAATACTTGATGGTTTTCAAAGAAGAAAAGCCTCCAGGTAAAGTCGCAAATTTCCCAAAGAAAATGATTCTTATCCCATGAATTAAAAGACAAATCTTATTTCTCTAATCCATCTCGAATCTCTAGGTTCTATAAATGTACTCAGGGCAGATGGTCTTATGTGATACTGAACTCAAACTTCCACAAAACTAGGCGGTATCGCTAAAAGAGCAAATAAAATCAGTGCATTACCTAAACCCATTTACTTAATGAGGACAAGAGGACTAGAGGCCAAAATTTTCCGTTGGCGTTAAATCAGGAGGCAGGAAAACGCGAGTTGTTGGGAGACAAATATCAGTGCTGGGAAAGCTGTAACTCTGCGTTTCCATATGATTTATTATCACCATATTGAGATTAAGTCCAAACAGATTTTGATTGGTGATCCATAGAAAGGAACTTTTGCACAGCATCCAGTGAACAAAAATCTTCAATCCCGAAAGAATTATTCTATTAACTCATACTTTTAACTGCCCCCTAGGTGCTAAATTCAAGGAGTAGGTGAAGTATAAAAAGGGTGAAAGGAACATAAATTCAAACTTCGGAGAAAAACTTCACAATTTTACCTCATTAGTTTCAGTTCGAATATTTTTTTTTTGGAAGACCCTCTCACTTTTCTTCCAAACCCACCCCTTCCCTCTTATCTCACCACGGACAGAGAGAAATAGAGACGCAACATACACCTTATGTTCGTCTCACCTGTAATCGGATACTTCTCGCGTTGCTTCTCGGAGACCGCTTCGGGGAGATAAGCTCACCCCTGTCGCTCCCTTTAAGCTCCCACTCCTCCGGCAAAGGGGGTCGCTTTTGCCTCCCTCCCCCACCACTTCAACCCAGCCCCGTCCTTCCCCAGCCTCCACCCACTCACTTCTCCGCCCCGTCGGATGAGGGCCCCCTCTCCACGCACGCCCATGCGCTAAATTCTGCTCAAACCTACGCCAAACATCCCTCCTTGATTACGAACACATAAATCCCACAGCCAGCTGCCAAGAGGTGCAACGAATACATACATAAATGCTTTTTTTATCAACTGCTTTTTTCGGGGGCAACGTATTGATTTCCTCTTCGGCCCCCTCCCTCTCACCGAAATAAATTACCCTGAGCTTCGTCATTCTTTTATCTCTCACATCTCATTCCCTATCCTTTCCTCCTCTCTCTTTCTTTGCCCTTCCAGTGCTCACTGGAAACACCTGCGCATATAACACGGTGACCACATGAGCCCCATGTACTTTATATTACTCAGATCTTGCGGCATCAGTATTTTTTTTCTTGAAAAAATACACATTTGCATAATTCTTCTAAAATTTAATTTATTTACTCATCACGAGGTTGCACACGACGCATAAAGATCTCAATGCCGAAGCATGACAAATAAATGGTTAAGAGCACGCCTCCTATGTCCAAACTTGGATTTTAAGTCATGGCCTCAGACTATACTATTCGAGCCCTCGGCCATTCAATGGAGAACATTAATATTAATAGCATAACTTCAAGCACCTAATTACATGATTCATCCAATCACATTATTTGCTCTTGATCAACTCTTGTCGGTGTCCATCATCTATCTACTGCTTAATTGAATTATTAAAAGCTTTTTTCCTGCAGGTATTTGCATCCAAACTCAGTTGTCTATCTTTAAAAGAAGAATTATATAAAACGTATTAAACCATACGTGAACAAATTATATCAGAAAATCTGTTCAAGGTGAAAGAAAAATGATAACACCCTCAAGTACCAGGCACGATGCTCCTCAAATCAATCTCAACATCAAATTTTGACATTATTTTCGGAATAAAAATGAAACATTTCAACACTTGGGATAAAATTAACCAATTATTTCATAAGTAGAGACTACTGAACTTAAAAAAAAAACTTTAAAACCCCGTTTAGCAAGAATTGAGGTTCTCTGATAGCTAATTTCTATGGGACGATTTTTCCGACTAATATCCAAATTTGTTTCCCAAGGGTTACCTGGAACATCTCCCATAGGTCACTTCAGAGATTAGAAATTTAAGAGAGTAATAAACTTCTGGAAGCAATTTGGAATAGAAAATGAAGGGAATTCCAGGGAAAACGTCTTTGCGAAAGCATGAGAGTCAGTAAAATCCGCTGAGATGGCTGTCTATTAAGAAGATCGCAGCACGCTATACTGACGTATAACGTTACGTAAGTGCCGACGGTCGCGGAGAGTACAGAGAGTGTACGTGAGTTTCCCATGTGACTATCGAAGCGTATAACTTAGGGAGCAAGAGACGCATGGGAGAGAGGGTGCGTGATTGGTGTTGAGAACTGTGCTGGGTGATTTACAACCCCGGAGGGGGGAGAGGGGCGTAAGAAGTGACGAGGAGTGAAAATGGCTTAGGGAGGCGTGGGTTTTTGTGACAAACTGAGCGAAGAAAGATGGGCGTTGCTTTTCATCTGAAGAGGAGAACATTAAGTGGCAAAGTAATGGAGGATAAAGTGAAGAAACCAACTCGGAAAGAGAACATTATAGACTGAAATGCGAATGGTGATTCTGGAGGCTAAAGGTGAATGCAAAATCAAGGGTTGAAGTTACACGTTCAGTTGAGATGGAATCCAAACTAAGGAGAGATTACCTCATAAGCGTTATATTACCACCTGTTCACCTCTTTGTACGCTGTCATACATGTGTGAACACCACTCGTCTTCTCGTGTGGCATAGTCAAATGGTTAATGCTACTATCCTTCAATTACAAAACTAAAAGGCGAAAAATTTCCATTATTAAATCTTTCTGAGAATGTTGAATGGAATGGAAAAGGGAAAAGATCTATGAAATGGTCTGAAATACAAAATCCCCAACTACCTAAACATTATGACCACATAATGCAAAAAAATACCATATTCTTCAACTTATTATTTGAACTCCTACACTCTTAAGGTTATTCTAAAAAGACAATAGTTACGCCCAAAGAGCATCTTTTCTACCCGGCACTGAAAAAAATCAAGTTGAGCTACACAAATCAACAACGTATGTTAAATGAGAATGATATTGAAAGAAATAAAAGTTTTTTTTGTACCAGTAGATGTCTCAAATATTACTTTACTTTTTTTAATGAAAAAATAATGCACTGTTTAGTGAGGTAGCAATTTGAATTGGTATAATTAAAATTTTGAGTTATATCTCATTAATATAACCCTAGTACATAGGCACATAAGCGAAAAAATTCACAATGAAAAAATCATTCGCCTGAACCGGGACTCGAACCAGGATCGGAACAAGATGTCCTAGTATAAATGGAACAAGATATCCTAAGGCCGTATATACTCTTCAAATAAAATTGATTAGTATATACCGACAATTTACTTAACTAATTTGAAACTGATCAATGCCTCGATAAGAAATAAAACGGAACATAGGTAAGTGCTTAGAAGTTAGAATTATAATTAAACCTATATTTTCATTATGATATCCAATTACAAATGAAAATATTTTTAATTAATTCTGAGTGGAAAGCTTTCTCCGTAAATATCTACCCTTAAAAAATAACAACTAGGAAAAATTAGGAAATTTATAAGAACAAAATAAGACATGTAAACTAAAGGACATATTTAAAAAATAATAAACGGATAAAATGTACACTCAAGAATGTCTTCATGAGAAATCACGAATCAAATAAAACCGAATTTTATTCATCTATAGGCACAAAAATCCAATCCAACTACTCTCAAAAGCCGTCCGGTGAACCGCGGATGAAGTATTTCCGAAAGCCAAAGCCTCTGAAAGTTCACTGAGGTCGTTCATTATCTATTTTCATTCACCCGGTCCAAATAGAGGGTTAAAAGACAACATCGATAATTAGAAGTAAGGGAGAGATCAGCGAAGCGGAGAGAAAAAGGCTGCTGAATCATTAATTGGTGCATTCAACTGTCACATTCTGCTGTGCAAAGGCAAATGATAGAGGGCCAAGAGAAATAAATCACGAAACACGGAAGAGATGTGATATCACGACCGAAAACAGAGAAGGATGAAATATTACGATGAAAAAAATTGATGGCTTCCAGCTTGTGTTTTTGCCATGACTCCGGGCATGAAAGTTTGCAACGCAATTGCGAAGGGAGGCCCATGAAAAAGGAGAAACGGAAGAAGCGAAAGGGGAATTATGAAAGAGGAATACGCGAAGCGAGACCCGATGAAAGTTTTGGAATGACTATGGAAGGAATGGAAAGAATTACTGATGGAGAAGGACATTGGGCTGAAGAAGAGACCGGGCGGAGAGAAGCAATACGCTCGAAGCGAGGCACTATTACTTCCGGAGATGAGAGAGGAGAAATCAAGAGAGGGTCGAGGGCTGAATTGTGAAGAATGAATGCCTGGCAACGCCTGCCTGAATTATTGGCAACGTGGTCGTCAAAATATAGAATAAACTATGTTAGTGAATCGGATATCAAGATAGGAAAGGCAATGAAAGAATCCTAAAGGGAAAGAATAATGAGAAGAAATTTGGACGAATGTGAAAAAAGATAAACGAAAGTTGAAAATAAATTAGACATTCGTTTCCCTAGGAATCATATAAATAAACATCCACAGCACGATTACAATTAGTAATAAAACCAGAAAACACTAATAATATGCATCATATAAATGAAAATTGACAGTAAGGATTTATCTAGCACACATAAGTAATCAAAGCTACACTAGGTATGTAAATATAAGCAGGAACCTTAACGGAAAACATTATACCTTTAATTGTGAACAGATTCAATTGTAGCATGCCTATTCTGCTGCATAAAAGTCCATTTATGCCCAAGTCACCCATTAAGTTTTACATCATTTCTGTATATGGATTGCATAACAAGTTCCACCACTACAAATAAAACTACTCTTTTTGGTTAAAGTTTATGTGTTCGACAATGGTATTCGTTTGTTAGAAACATAGAACAGCGCGAGTGCGCATCCTAGAAGGCGATCGTGAATTATTAAAAATCCAATATGAATGACCAAATTCCTCCCTTCTTCCGCGGTCAGTTGATCACTGGAGAAGGGAGAAAGATGGTGAAGATGGGGGGGAGGAAGAAAAGATTAATAGAAAAAGGTCTGAAGGAAAAAGAACAGATGCCTCGGAGGCACAAACTTAACTCCTCCGCACGCAGACAAGACACATCCTCAAGCCGGAAACAAGGAAGCGACGGAGGGAAGGGGAGGGTCTGTGAGTTCATGTGGGCAAGGGCATCAAAAGGGCTCGGGGGATGAACCCGAGGATGGGGAGAGTGGAGAGTAAGGGGTCGATCGGGGTGAACGAAGATGGAAAGAGAGAGAAAGAGAGGGAGAGAGATGGGGAGGAAGGGAACGGCCGCGGGGGATGCTGAGAGAACTACGGTGAGGTCGTGGAATCGATGGATTAACAGGATAATGTCAATCGGGGCGGCTGTTGAACTCTCCTATGGCGCCTCTTATCGCGAGGAAGGGTGGAATGGTAGCGGGGCAGACAAAGGAGTTGATCCAGTGGGATGGGGAGAGAGAGGGAAAGAGGAGTAGAGAAATTATTCGGAGGGGATGGTGATGTGGGAAAAGGAGGGACGCACTCGGAGATCGGGGTCGATGTAGGACTGGTATTGAACACGATGGGAGGGAGGTGGGAAGGCGAAAAAAAGAGGCGGGGTAGAGAAATAAGGGAAAAGGATCTATTAAAGGGAGTCGAAGATCTGGAAGCGATTAAACCCTCGGGTAGAGTTATCATAAGAGGAAGATCCAAAAATCTATGGCATAAATTTAAGCTATATTACTGGTTTTGTTATCGTTCTCTTTGAGAAAGAGAACACTTCCCTCAGTAGATATCATTATGAACAATTATTGGCCATCCTCACAGAATACGATTAAACAATCATCCTCGACATCACAGTGTTCAGATTCTTTGGCTTCAACTTTCTGACAGCTACCCCCAAACCTTAGAGCGATAAAGTGTACACCACGGAGAAAAAAAACTTCCTCAGTAGCATAAAAAATTGTAAACAATCACTAGAGAAAAGTATTTCAGTAAGTTCACATTTATTTACTGGCACTAGGAATTGCTACTGCTCTACAAACCCCTAACATTCAGTTACATGCTTATGAAAATTAGTTTTTAGAATAAACTATTTCTATGACCTCAGTGTAATAAGCTAATCGGCACTAGTAAGCTACAATTTCGAAGAAGAAGGAATGCCTCACGAAGCATGAAAATATCTGTACAATAGGAACGTTACACAAATCACCCATTCCTTTTTAATTAATATGTAAAATATCATGCTATGTACGTGTACCTTAGATGTTAGATAAGGTTAATGCGTTTAAATAACAACAAATTTTTAATCGCAGTAAAATCTTAGTTTATTACTAAGGCTAAATTACCTTTGCACAACGAAGAACCATATTATGGCTTTGTCATTAAAGATTCAAAACATAACCAGCTCTACGATCTAAGTGTTTATGTACTAAATAAATTGTTACTTTTTCTCTTTGATATTTAATTTAGCATTATGCGCTATATCTATTTGCATATACGTATATATATAATCAGGAAATGGAGGCAGCCATTCGGCGATACACAAGAT
>LYUA01000537.1:387721-399801 GCA_002093875.1 Calopteryx splendens | reverse complement strand
CTAGGCGGGATTCGAACCCGCGACCTTAGGATTGGCAGGCGAGGATGCTACCCTGCCACCACTGAGGTCGGCACTCATCTTTGGAATGGCCTTCAGCTCTGCCGTCACACTCCATATTATGTCCTCTCTTAAATCAGGAGCTTCCTCGGTCATACTCATACAACCATGACTCATCTCCATCTACTACAGTGTTGAGGCACCGAGGAGCAGTGTCCAACATGTCCTACACTATGTCAAGACCTGAGTTGTTCCCATTCCTGCATCAGCAGCTTGGGCAAAAATTTCACAGCCACTTGCTGCATGAAAAGTAAAATTGCATGTGCAGAATCTTTGTTGATTCCAGTCTTGTCAGCGATTTCTCATATTGCCAACGGACGATCTTCCATTATTGAATTTTGCATATTCTTGACGACAGCTCCGCCGTGACCGTTTTTGGTCACCCAGGGCAATGGTCACTCTCTCCACAGATGTGTGGCCATTTCTGAATCGGTTGAACCACTCCTTTATTTGAGTTTCCCCCATGGCATCAGCAGATGGTGCGAAAATTTAGGCATGTGCACATGAAGGTATCTCCCTCTCCATTGTAGAAAGTGGCACCGGCTTACTGTCATGACTTTGCACATGAAAATTTAAGATCACATCTTTTTTGACAGGCCTCGTACTATATCCAAAACTGACATAGCAAATTTCTGGAATACCACATTTCAGCTTGTCAGCAATAATAAAGAAATTATGAAAATTAACAACTCTGTTTGAGAAGAGCAATTTGAACCATAACAAAGAACATATGATAAATCATGAGGATTAGGATGTGACCCAATCATCTGCTTGAAACAAGCAGGAGCCCAGAAAGCTCCAATTTCCAGAGTAATATTAAAGGCAAAGGCTCGCATAATCTTTTAGATATTGTTACACCAAATTTATTATGAGGAAGTGACAAGAGTAATGATGTCTGTGATGTCATAATTTTGTCCTCCAATTCTAGATGCCCCTAGGGATGCTAAATTTGTGCACCAATTTTTATGAACTTGGGGAGATATAGACAAAATGTAATAGATGGTAATGTCTCAAACGTTCTGTGAAACAAAACATCAGTGCCACTCAGAAAAATATTATTGATTTTTCTAAATTGAAGAGATTTCAAGGCAGAATGAGTGTAACATCAATTATGTATTTGAAATATCCTATGCACTTGTCAGTATCATTACTGTGCACTGTCTCTCTTGGATGAATAAATATTTTGATTATGCACACTTTTTTTTTGAACTCATATGGTCAATAATTTAAATGATTTCACTGGTTCAATAACTTGATTGTTTTTTTATATAGCAAATACCTATATTATTTACAATGAATGGGACAATACACATTCCTAACTAGCTAACTCTTAAGTGAAAGGTATGTCATTTAGCATTAATTTCGGTTAACACAAAATGTATGGGTTCCCTACATTTTGTGTGAACTGGTTTCCGATGTACAGTGCTTATTTGGGGCAATAGTTAATAGTTAACCATTTGCCACAGTTAAATTGCTAATTTTAACTGTTTCAATCAGTTATATGGTTTTCCATAGTTAAACCACTCAAACAGATTACACTCAACTTAACGGTTGCAAATGATAATTAAAATAGAAATCACATAAATGTTTTAGAAGATCAAAGGCAAACATCAACTTTCAGTCAATCAACAAATTGAAATCACCACAACATTGGAATTCCCATGCTTTCCATCCTTGTGGCAACCTTGGTTAACACATAATGCATGGATTGCCATGCATGCTACAGGTTATAAATCTAGATGTATCATTTAAAAAAGCTGATGTAAATATCTTTTTAAAATAGACACTACTTAATAAACAAGAGAAACCTTGATTTTAATTCTGCCATTTTCATTTTATTGGATTAAAACAAGTACGGATTGCCTTTAACCCACTAACAGGTGGAAAGGCTGGATGGAAAGAAAAAAAATAGGGGACCAAATGAATAAAAAAAGAACAATTGGAAAATAAAACTCTCCCGTAAATCAGTGGTCAAAATTAGCAAATTGACTTACTAGAAACTGGGAGAAGCAGGCCTCATCTCTTCAAAATGTTTTCACTTAAGTACAGAAAGCTGGTTCCTCTCTATATTAAAGAATAATGAGGTTAGAATGTAGGAAGTGTTATAGGTGAAAGCTTTATTGGTGAAAGTTATCATTTTTGGGACACAACTTTGTATGAAGCATTGCCTTCCCCTTCAGTTTTCCTTCCTCTCTGATCATAATACATTTCAAGATTACACAAGCTTTCAAACAAGTTCGAGATATAACAGTAGGTAGCAAGCATAACTTTAGAAGTTGACCGTTTTGATAAACAAAACCATTTTGTTCTTTTCAACAAATATTTACGTAGAACACACTGCTTTAGTTTATCAACTTATAGATAAAAATTCTCCCGTCCATTTGATATCACTTGCAATATCAAGAATGTCAAAACTACTTTTCCAGAGCCAAGTTAAAAATGTGGTTTAGGACCCGAGGCAAAAACTTCACACTACATGTTATTAAAAAGGTAAATTTGTAAAATATGTTGACCTTTTGTCAGCTAGCAAAAAAAAACAGAATTCATTCATTGCTTTCTGCTTCTAAACACAATAAGCACACACTACATATGGTCCTGCAACACAACACAGATGGTGGTATAAGATCGCCAATTACTTAAATAACATCTAGGTGAAAGATGAAGATTCATTTACAGACCACAGAAAATTTAGCAAGAAGTTACATACTTGATATGTATTGTAGTACACCTGGGAGGAATGAAAAGTCAATTACCAAAACCTAAGTTAAATTTTAAAAATTGGGAATTTGAGGTATGAATTCATGGAAGTCTCAAATACCCTCAAATTATGAAAAATGTGTACCCGTCCACAATGTTTATTCAATGCGACCAGTTCACCTTCCTTGTTTTTTTGAAGGTGAATATTATCATCGACGGAGAAAATATACTTTTACAAAAAGTAAGAATTTATTTTCAGTTTAAAGCATATCGCTCCATAGGCATTTCCAAGCTCTGGAACCAATTGCCATACCCGCGGACATAATGATGACTGCTTCCATTTCACTTCCCATGAGAGGCGACAAATGACTGTTATCATCACGATTTTAATTGAAAGGAGAGTTATATAGTGGGGGAAGGACACACATGGTTTCTGTCATCATGACACTAAGTCTTTATGTAAATAAAATTCTTCTCTCAGCAAAACAGAACTGAGTGCAATCAGAATTACTGACTGGTAAAGGGTGTAACAATAATTACCACACACGTTTGTTTATATTAACGTATAATTTATTTACAAACTAAATCATCTTCCATTTCGCACAGATTGAATCAATCCAGGGTAAATTTTATCAACAATCCAAAACCTACCTATCTATCAAAGATATGAAACTCCACCTCCATACTACAACACTTCGCAGCTAACAAAAAAGTTCATATTACAGAAGACTTGAAATTTCTGCTAGCATAATCTGATGGAAGTGTGCGATCAGATTTCGCAGGATATCCGGGATCACCAGGTAAAATAGCGGGACGAGTAGAAATTACTCTAAACCCTCCTCGCCTTGTCCAATCCTGAAAGGCAATTACCATAATGTAAAACTCTTTCACAGTAAATACTCAACTACTAAACAATGGAAGGAATACTAACATTAGAGTTGTATTTGAAGTAGTACACGGCAGCATAGATTGAGAAAATGCTAATAAGCACTTTTCCAGTCCACCAGCGGGCAGTCATTGCTCTTTGTTTTCCCTGCAAAATATGTGCAATAAATAACTTTGAAATTTCCTAAACTAATTCCGAAACCAATGCAACACTTACTAATGCCGGGGCCAATGCTCCGAAAATCTTATCTAAAGGGAAACGGTATACTCTTCTTATTGGATTCATTAAATCTGGATGTTGTTCTACTTCATACAGGGGTTCTCGAGGAGTTAACTCTTGATCCTTAAGCCATTGTTTCCTCCAAGCTCGTTCCTCATCGGTCATTCCCATTAATCTTTCCCTTTCTCGGCCTAATCGACCTTCTATAGGGAAAGCCTTCACCCCGCCCGTTGGTGACGCCATTTCCAATATTTTCTGCAACTCGGTGAAAATATATTAGGTTTACTTGAGAACTCTCGTCCTCCCTGACACAAACAGCTAACGAAACGTAGAGAGATGGTAGCTTTTTGATAGTCGTCTGTTTAGATACTATCGTTCATCGTCGATAGTACGGCCCCGCTATCGCCCGTATACGTCCGTTGCGGTCGATACTACCGAGTTTGGTCGACTTTGTATCCACTATCGATTTATCTAATGATGGTTGTGGAAATTTTGTGCTTGAACAGATTATAACGAGCTTATACAATTGACTAGATATGGCTTCCGGAGCAATAAAAAAGGTATTTTATGCCAATAATTGTTATGGATAAGGATAAAAAATGAAATGCCATTAGTAAGAAATGACAATTCTGTTTCGTAGACCACGAAGTTAACATTGCTCCCAGTGGCCAAAAATCCCCACTACTCATTAGGAGCTCTTTACAGCAAAACTCTCAGAGTTCTGCAAAAAATGCCAGAGACTGCCGCATACAGAAAGTACACAGAGCAGATTGTTCAAGAGAGAGCTGAGCATGTTCAGAACGTGAGTTGAAAATTTCATGGGTTTTTAAGTTTCAGAAAGTAACTCAAAGTTTGTTCGTAAACCTATCTGTTGTATCTATGAGTGAATTTTTTTATTTTGCTCACAGGAACCCAATGTAGCCAAGTTGGAGGAAAAGATAAACTGTGGTCAAATAGAAGAAGTGATAATCCAAGCAGAAAATGAACTTAATCTTGCACGTAGAATGCTAGCATGGAAACCTTGGGAGTCACTATGCCAAGAACCACCCGCAAATCAATGGAAATGGCCCATTGGAAAAGTATAATTCTGTAAATTATGTTGCGTAAATTATATAGGTTGTCATATATGTAGTTATCTGTTAAGAAGAATGAAATACATGCATTACGAAAGGCTTTATTTTAATTATGATTATTAAAAATCAAATTAAGTATCTGCTACTAGTAGGTAGCGGACAATCCTTAGAATTTTGTAATTTTATATGACGCACAAATTCTATATCTCATCAATATTCTAAAACTTCCATCGTTTCTTATTTATCGATAGTCATGGTTTTAAATTTGTTAATGTCAGTGTAAAGAGAAGGTTGAAACTTATAAATAATACCTTCCAGAGATATATATTGTTTATGCTTGAACTATTAATAGCATTTTCTCTAATACATACTTGGTGCGTACTTCTCAGATTTGTCTGTCCCCAGTAAGACTCTCAATCGAGTTGACTCCAGGGTTTTCAAGTTCCTCCATTTAATCATCTTGTTAGATGACAGTTTCACCAGAATGTGTGTATCCATTAAGGGTGAAAGTCTTCTGGCCTCAACTGGAATTCTTACAAAACTCTTCCACCATGATAAAACATTGCACGAGGAACACAAAAACCCTGGAATAAACTTCACTGTGAAGACCTCTGCAGCAATTCTGTTAAAGTTAAGTTTAACCACCAGTCTTAGTGTAACATTCAACATAAAAGTAGGCATAATCATGACAAACGCATGTTAAACCATGCTCAGTGATTTTTACTCATCTTAAAAATATGGTTGCAATAAAACTCCATGCAACATTATTTTTGTCCCATCATTAGATGCCATGGTAGGTAGGACTTGAAAAGGTTATTTTTGGCCAGTTTCTATGATTGGACAGCTCAACATTAATTAATTTAATGATTGATGGTAATGAATGTACCATAATCACAATATAGAGTGGCTTCCTCTCAGAGTAACAGCCAGAGGTAGAAGTCACCATCTTCAGCTTGATGTTAGGGTAGTGTACCTGACCCTCTAATCCTACCTGAGTATCTCATGTACCATATGCAAAATTTTCCATGTAAATTAGCATAAAAAATATGGGTGTGTATCTTACACAAGGATGAGTGGCTTTTACAAGTTTCCAAATTGCTATGGTATAAAGCAAATGAAACATGACCGCCAAAACTTTGTTTCAAGTTTGTCTTTTCAAAACAATTACAAAATCTTCACCAATAGGGTAGTTTCCCAAAAACTTTTTGCTGTCTTATTCAGATAAATGTAGCACCTGGATGTGAGGTCATTCTACTGAAAGATTAAAAATGCATTGTTTACAAGTAATTGAAAACTGAAAATTTTCAGTGACAGTGAACTGGGAATGCTGAGAGGAAGCCCAAATGACATCACAGGGACCGAGTACTTTGGTACACAGCTAATTGTAAGCTTCAGCCTCTTGACTCCCATGTAAAAAATATCACAGTATTCAACCTGAAGGTCAGTTTTGTAGGCGAGGGTAGAGCTCACACAGTACTAAGCCTAGCAGCGTGTGAAATTCACACATCAGGGTAGGGTGGCCAGTTCCTTTCCCTGGATGACCGGGTACGTGAAAAATGGTACACAGCGTGGGTGAAGGTGAGGGTGCCAAGAGGCATCACCTGGAATCGAACCCAGGCCCTCTGTCAGTAGCCCAGTGCTCTAACCACTGGACTACAAAGCCCCTGACACTCCTGAATAACCGGGTAAAATAGGTACTTTTCCAAAGATTTTGAAGTGAAAGCACTTTTGGAAATGTGTAGCACAAGATGCTGTAACATCTTTATTTTTTGTTATTTCGAAAATGCAAACGTTTCTACTCAACCTAATTCTATTTTAAAATTTTTCCTCCAACTTAATCATATGCATGGGACCCATTCCCAGCATATTTTCACTGTTTAATGGGAGAATAAGAGTGTTTTCAGTTTATTTAAAGCCAACCTTCCCTAGAAATAGAAGCACAACTATATCCAACCACTCGAGCTCTGAACCTCTGCAATATAACTGTTCAGTGGAGAAATTTATGTCAGTGGACATAAGGGAAGAGCTCACCAGGGGTAGGGGCAGGTGAAGTTATGTTTACCAGGAGTGCTACCTAAGGTCTCAATGATATCCTAAACTAAAAATGCCATTTACGTTGTCCTTTCACCTGACATAATAGGTTCATCGCTGACGTTAACGGCATTTTTATGTAAACACATACTCGGCCAGTGGCATCCATCCCTTCCAAAAAGCCTTTGCAATAAAATGTTGTAAATGTTCCTGTTAGGTAGGCATTCAAACCTTATACATAAAAATCTGACCAATTCACCTGTGTACTCATGCACTTGATCATATTTGTTTGCGGAACTGGTAAATTAGTGTCATATTCTCGTTACCTGCTTTTTATACCATGATTCAGTACAATTCTAGACGTTTGTAATAAGAATGTTCATTTAGGTGACAACTTATGCCCAGGTAAACTTGCAACATGGGAAGTGCCAATATTAGCCATCAATTATCTAATATATGATGAATAAATGTTTTTCCTGAGTGAAAGCTAATAGTTCTGCATCTAATGATACTTGGTATTACATTAGCCAAACTGAAAAGGAACTAGTGCATCTCTTCAAAGATGCTTATTTTTCACATTGCTAATCACAGAGCATTTTTGGAACCTTATATTTCAAAATGCTCAAAATTTGAGTTTTCTCAATCTTGTAATTTTTGTGACCAATCTCGTTCAGTCTTTTATTGTCTAGGTGTAAAAATTCTGCTTTCCCCTTGCCTATATGGAAAGGATTAACACTAAATAGCATTTTTTTTAAATTACACAATTAATTCAGCTCAAGAATGCTGCAAAAGTGGAAAACATACTGGCCGAAGTACCATATTTGATACCATTGATATTTTATACCACTGACCCCACAGTTTTTTTCCACCCACCCTTCTTGAAATCATCAGAGTGAATAAGTCTATAGTAACCAATTGTTCTTGATCAAGAAAAGAAATGTGATATTCGTGGGCCATGAGCACCTATTCTATCGCAAGTTCCTTTTCCACTTCTTTCTGCTCAACGTGAATCATATCTAGCTTTTCTTGGGTAACATTTCAATTTTTGTATTCATCTGCAGTTTCTTTACTGCCCTACTGTGTCCTAGGCAAAACCGTCCCAAAAAATATCATGTATCACACAGTGGCATGTCATGTTGTAAATATTCATTTGATTTTCTTAGGTTTGAGCAATCGGGATGGATGTGTCCAGTGTAGCCACAGCAAAAGGTCATCATCGGGGGGCACACTTTGTCTGGTTGCCTATGGCAGGTACATATTGTGTGAAGAAATACAATTTAGCTCGGTAGCATTGAGAGGTGGTTGTATAATGGAGGTTCAATTGCAGTTGTGTCTTATGGAGCATTAATCAGTAAAAAGTGGTGGTTTTGGAAGATGGTTGTCAGGGCAGGTTCCCCTGTTTTTGAGAATTTCTCTCAAATTGGGCTTGAATGGCATCAATAAAAAATTATAAATTATTCACTTTGGACCCTGTGCTGTTGTGAAAATGTTTACACAATTACATTTATGAGACTTCTAGACCTAACTTGGTTAGTATGAGGGCATATTGGTAAAGCTGTTTCATTTCAAAATAAGCCAAGAAAAATCATAAAAAGGAAATATCATTGATGAGATAATACCATTCATAGACCAAAACTTAAGTGTCAACATGTTGGACCTTCCCATCTTCCAACCACATGACCCACCATTGTTGATGTAATGCCATCCGACTTCAGTTATGATTCTTAAAATGCAATTCCTTCATTCCCTTTTTTGGCTGTCTAGGATTATGGGATTGTGAGCAGCATTAGTCAGTTTTAAAAAGGGTTGCCAATTTTGTAGAAGTGGT
Organism: Calopteryx splendens; assembly: GCA_002093875.1. Taxonomy (NCBI): domain Eukaryota; kingdom Metazoa; phylum Arthropoda; class Insecta; order Odonata; family Calopterygidae; genus Calopteryx; species Calopteryx splendens. The sequence goes on along the minus strand of LYUA01000537.1, from coordinate 391,010 downwards.
CTGGAGTAAACAAGGGGACAGGGATGCCAAGACTATGACAGAGGATCCCTTCTCAAGATCTTGTTTCACCTCAGTAGGGAGTACATTTTATGCAAGTCAGTTGTCTGGAGTAGCCAAGAGGGAAATTGAAGAGCTACTGCAAACTTGATGGAAAGTCATATCATTGGACCAGCAGGTGGTATCTAATCTACATAAAATCACTAGCCACCCATTATTATAAAAATTTGTTTAAGAAATATTTCGACTGATGGTATCCATCTGCCAAAACATGTGTAGCATATTCCCCTACTCTTAAGGGTTAATATTTTTTTAAGCTCATGTCTTAATCACTAACTCCCAAAACTAACATATTTTTTAAACCACTTTTTCATAAAATAAAATAGGGTTGGGCTTCTTGGGGATTTTTCAGGTGTTGCAAATTGACCAGCTGAGGGATTGAAAATTGATATGATACTAGTGAGTGCACACTTCTTATGCTGAGATACCAGGATCAGATCTTCAATTTAGCAGTATTTTTGTTTGTACCACATTCTTTCTTGGATGCTAAGTGCCAGAGAACCCGTGTCGAGTATTTTGCCAGAATGGTCATTTACGATATCATCAAACCTTTAACATCTTTCTTTGGCAACATGGAAAATATTCAAAGAGAACTCTTTGAATATTTTCCAATTTCTTTGAAACTCTTTTTTTTTGGCTTTTCAAGAGTGACAAATTGGAGCTGTCTTGCAAACTGAGACTAATTGGTCAGCCAAACAATTTGCCTTGCAAGAGTACCATGATTGATGGGCCAACCACATGGGATAAAACACCTTTTTTCCATTTAAGGGCTGCAATTGCCTCAGAATTAAGAACCTGGATTAACTGATCATATACATCGAAGGCTACAGGTGCATAGTAGAATTTCCTTTCCAAGTAAATAACTTATTACCTGAGAAATCCATCATCTAAAATTTTCCTTTTGGTCGCCACCTCTCATAATGACAAAGCAACATAACATCAACATTAACATTCCACCTAAAAAAATCTGACTACCAATAATGCTGTGTAAACTTGAAAGTGAAGATTAGTAAGAGAGGAAAAAATCATAAAAGTCATACACTAGTATAGTTGTCATAAAAAGTATGACATAGGTTGCAAGTTTAACATAAAGTCAGACATGATATTATGGCATTCACAATAATAATTCATAATCACTGTTTTGCACACAGAACATAAGTTGCAATTATGTAGAATAAAACTTAAAATTCTCCCACCCAACTCTCAAGTTGGAAAACCTCTTAACTCACTATTCGTTATGTGCAAGTATGATAAACTTTATACCAGAACTAGCTAGCAGAGTAGCAGACTAGCAGGCAGAAGGGTCTTTCACCAGCATCATTCAAAAGGAAAAAATTAAACATATACACCTGGATTTATTTCACAAACACATTTTCATTTTTAAAATGCAATAACTTACAGCCCCCTTCACAAATATGAAGTCAGTTTTCCTTCATTTTATGTGTTTCATAAAAATGAAAATATACAGTACAAATGAATACAAATACTTTTTTAAGATAAATCATTGGCTTCCATACTTGTGCGCAATATTACAAATTTGGCAGTAGTTCTCTTGATTTACAAAATATACAAAGTAATACTATAACCCATGAAAATGAGTGCAATCAATCATGATATGTGATTGTACATTTCAAATTACATGAATAATGTTAGACAGTGACTTCATTTTAAAAAATTACAAAATAGTTTAAAATCACAGTACTTTGAAATGACAAGTACATAGTTCTTTGGACATGAAAATGCCCATGACAATTATAAATGTCAAATTATAAATGACAGTATCTTTCTTACACAGGCGAAAGAATGAGCAAAACTAGGCCAAATCCGAAACTTGGCCCAATAGTAAAAAATAAATCACATCTAAATGACAAACACAATAAGCAGGTACATCACAACTATTTTAGACGTGGATAATGCAGCATACAGTATTCCTGAATACAAGTCTCAGGTTGAAGTTACGCCTTTCCTAGCGACTAGTAAATTGAGGACAGGATGTTTCTTAATGTAATCCACGGCCTTCTTGTGGGTGACCATTGTGAAGTCATAACCATTGCACTGAAATGGAAAATATGCAAAATGGCAAAAAATGTACCATCTATCATGCCTCTCCAATCAGAGAAATTCAACCTTACCTGCAAAATTTTGTCATGCATCCTGAGACCAGACTTTGCAGCAGGACTGCCATCATGGACCTCTGTCACATATATTCCCTACAAGTAATAATTAATGCTGTATAAGAAAGATCATCCCAGTACAAAGAATTGACAAAGGAACTTAGTCAAAATTCATACTACTGTTAACAGTAACCATCAACAGTCTACTTCTTGTAACAATAGCCGACAACTATTCATATTAATAACTTGATGTACATAGCAGCAAAACATAAACAAAAACCTTAAGGAAAAATATAAAATATTTATATCTTCTGATAGCATAGTAATAACTGTAAAAAAATACTCATGGTGTTTCCAATTTCCATAAAAAATTACCAAAAAGCTCATGCAAAATGTTTAAAAGATGGCTTTGACTAGTTTCTGCATAATGCAGGGAAATACTATGTAATGTACATATTCTGGGGGCATGGTAGCCTAGTGGTTAGGACTGAATGGAGGGTACCAGGGTTGAATCTAGGCGAGGTCTCTTCTCAACTCAAGCTGTGTGATGCCATGGGCAGCAAATTCTGGGAAACCAGTGGTAGCACAGGGAAAAGAACTAGCTGTCTTTGCTGAATTAACCCATTTACTACCAGCAGGCCAATCTATCGGCCCTCACTGGTTGGGAGAAAACTACCTCGGGCCTATTGGCCCACTTTGTTTACTTTGAGTAACGCATCTAAATGACAAAATGAACAATATAAAATTAACCCCAAAAAATTGTAAACATTGACATAAATACGAACTTCATTAATTAAGATTAAGTCAATGTGAAAACAAGATTTTTATTTAATTCATGGCTTGGGCTTGGCAGTTTCTCACAGTCTACCTAAAGGAGCTGGCAGAAAAAGGGATCAACCAGTTAGGGTATTTTTCTGATCAAAAACGTATTTTGAATGTCACATGCTAACCACCATAGGAGGAGGGGAGATCTAAGACTCTTAACTACCCTCTCCTATCAAACCAATGGTCATTGTACATCCCTATGGAGGAAAGCAGTGTGTATCTCCACATAAGGTACTAATTGGATAAGGTGACCAGACGTCCCGCTTTTAGCGGGACAGTCCCGATTTTTAAAA
>LYUA01000537.1:359968-373443 GCA_002093875.1 Calopteryx splendens | reverse complement strand
AAAATGGTACACAGCTTGGGTGAAGCTGAGGGTGCCGAGAGGCATCACCCGGAATCGAATCCTCGAGTTAGTAGCTCATCACTCTACCCATTGGATTACCATTTATCATCAACCAAAAGGTTAAAACATCCACTTGGGTGAACAAATGCTTAAAGAGAGTTTCGAGAGGTTTTTACATCTGTCACACATACAATACATGTAATTTATTTCACATCAAAAAGTGTAGATGAAGAGCCTATGAAAAATGATTCTCAAAAGCCAGATGTACATCTGACTTTTGTTAATCATTTTTCATTGGCTGCCATACCGATTTCAAATTATTTACTTGCAGTATATAAAATGATTTTTTCTGAAGCGCATTTATATAATTTGGTGTTAATATTTATTTTCATTGCACATAGTGTAAAGAAAATGTATGTACAATTGGGTTTATGAGTCATATTCCAAGGACCATCTTCTCCAATTCCAAATTAGACAGTTTTGCAAGGCAAGCTTTTTTGGTGACTCCCAGTAAATTAAAAATACAGTATTTGGAATTGAAGTCACCCCCTCTCCTATGCTAGTCCATAGAAGTCTTTGATATTAAATGACTTTAATGAATTATAATGAATGTGTCACGTTCAAATTTAAAGTTATTTATTTTTTGCTTGAATATTTAACAAAATATTTTTCCATTTGTGCACCTTAAGAGCAATCATTTAAACTAATGAAATCTCTTAAAATTATACATTCTGTCATTATAAAATCTCATTTTTTCATTGTATTCAGTGTTTTTGCAAGTTTAGTTACAGTTTTCATTGTTTTTATCAAAAGATATTGCACGTGCATTATAAATTTCAATTATTTTATTGTTGGAACTGTATTTTTACAAATTGGCTTCCTCCTGACTTCCATTGCACATGCTATTACACTAACCTTCTTCCCAATTCCTTTTCTGCCTCCTACTGAATCATCATACAATATCTCGAAATTTATTTTATATTGAAGTATGATTTTGGAAAATTCATCTCACACAGCCTTAGATGTTAATATAGTGTTATGATTATTCTTCATAGGCTATATTTTCAGTCATTACGGTATTTTCTTATTGTTGTAAAAAAAATATTTAACGTAAATTGAAGAGGTCAGCATTTAGTGGTCCAAACAACGTTTTCCACCACTTCTAGATAAGGGGAAAATATACACTTCAGGTGTTAAGATGTGAATTGCCTATTCCAGTAAATCCAATTAATAATCTCTAGATGAATAATTAACTCCTTTAGAAGACCATCTAAGATTTCGACAGCTGAATTGTCAAAAACTTATTATTGGGTAAGTAGATTTAGATGAGAGACCCAGTAAAATTATCTTGTTATATTTTTAGGGAGAATCCAGCTCAGGTGTACCGCCTTGTGAGATGGTTACAACGTGAATTGCTAGTGTTGCTTCCCCTCAACTGCCCTCATAGAACCTTCGTCATGCAGACCATCATCAATAATGTTTTTCAGCATCCTATTAGATCACCATTTTTTTCCACTCAGCTACAGCCCTACCTAGGGACGAACACCAGGCATTTTATCCACGAATTTGCTGAGTATGCTCGTTCTCCGTTTGACATGGGAGGCCATGACAGAGCAGCCACATACTTGCCACATGGTCCTGCAGCGATCGAAGAAGTAGTTTTAAACTCTCCAACAAACTCAGATTATTCTGATGACAATTTCGATGACCTGCTCAACTCTTCAGGAAGTGACATAGAGATAATTGAAAGTTGTATACTTCCCCCTGCACCAGTGGCTGGTCCATCTGGTGTCACGAGATCCCGTGGCCCACGAATCAAATTGAACAAACGTTCCAATCCCATATTGCCACTGAGCAATGAAGAGACCCACGAGATAATCAGCTCTTCCTCGTCGGATGAGTGTGAAGTGATTGGTACTTTTAAGCCACCAACACCTGAGATTATTGATATTTTGTCTGAAGATGACGAAACACAGCCACCCGTCAATCCAAGTGCCTGCACTGAAATTGAGCCCGTGGATCAAAGGACAACTCCAGCCCCAGGTGAAAGGGTCGTCAGCTGCCCTGACGAGGAAATGGCAACCTCACCCTCTGAGAGAACCCCAGATGTGACTAGCCCCAGTTTTCTTGACGCGAGTGCAGAACGTCCTCGTCTGATTGTGAAAATTGAGTCCGGCAGGATCAAGCGTAAGGCCAAGTTGAGGCGTCGATGCAAGGAATTTAGCAGCTCTTGGGGGAGCAGCTCTGAGTCATCTGAGAGAAATGGACGGCAGTCCTCGTCGAAAAATGCCAGGTTGATCTGGAGTGACAGTGGGAGCGAGTATGACCCAGGGGGGGAGCGGCATGGGCACATACCAAGCGTGGTCGTGCCACAGCCAAGTTTCAAGGCAGAGCAGAATTCATCGAGGCTTGGGGGTGGGGAGAATGAGGACAACGGCAGTGGTAGTGCCAAGAGGGAGGGTGGGGAGCACAGGGAGAGGTGCAGGAAGAGGAAAAAGAGCAAGCATTCCAGGAAGCACAAGAGGAGCCGCCGGGACCCTGATGACGAGGATTGGGGCGAGGGGACGAGTGGCAGCGGAAGCAGTCGCCGATGCAAGACGTGCAGGCACAAGCACTGTCGCTGCAACCGAGGTGCCTTAAGTCGGTGTTACAAGAGAATAAAGAATCACCACCGGGAGACAACGACAGAGGAGAGGGAATCTGCATCTGGTTCTTCACGCTCTAGGAGCAAGGGGAAGAGACACTCAAAATTTAAGTACAGTGACAGTAGGTGTTCGGACTCCAGTGGGTGATAATTCTTTGGCATATGTGCAGCCTCATGTGTCCTCAGCATTGCATTACTTTTTTCTGTGGTTGTTGTGTGGGGTATTTTATTGAAATTCTTTATATATGTGATTAATTTAAAAAACATGAATTTATCAGCTGTCTTCAGTTTTGTATATACTAAAACATTTTTGTTCCTCTTTTTTGGTTTTATGATGATTATGGATATTAATGGAACTCGTACACATAAATATATAAAATAATAAAATTTTGGAATTCTCTTTAATATAAATTGTCATATATTTATTTACCTTTAACTGTACATTCAAGAACAAAGTATTTATGCAAAATGTATTCCTTCCAGGTTAAATGCATGCAGCAACCTGTAAAATATAATTAAAAAAACCTTTATTAGCATTGACTGATGTGAACTGGATTTAAGTAAAAATTAAACATTTAAAACATCAGTATATTTAAAGAAATTTTAGGAAATGACGTAGTGGTAACTTCAGCTGAGTCACTGACTGGTTCGTGCACATGTGAAAATTTCACAATGGAAGAATTAGTTACTTGGACCAGTATTGAAACACATCATCCTAGAAAATCAGTCTAATACGATGCCACAGTAGCACAACTGGCTAAAGCACTCTACCAGTATTTGAGTGGTTAGATTTTGAAACCTGGCCTAGGGAAAAGATATTTTTGACCAAGTGCAATCACTAGCAACTGTTAAATATTTTAAAATCAACTAATCATGGAACTGGCTTATAGATTCTACCTAAATTTATATCAAGCCACTAGCTCAGATGGCTGATAATTTGTGGGGGGGGGTGCACCATTTTGATACATTATGGTCATACAAATGAGTAAATTGCTATGTTATTAAAGACCTAGTCAAAAAATATTTGCAATACAACTTTCAATTGCAGATGACTGACTATGCAAAATGAGGCAATGATAAGCACACCTGGTAGACAGCGTGATTGTCAACAGTCAACTCTTAAGGTTTTCTATTGATATACCTTTCAACATAAAAATATTCCATGAAAAAGTAAAATTTATAATACATATGGATAACCTAATGTTCCACAAAGTAAGGCATGAGGCAGTTTATTTAGTATACTGTATTCCACATTTAGAAGAATGTATGGGCCCAAATGGAGATTCCCCATAAGACTACTGGTGTATTGTTGCCAAAACTAGCAAGAAATGGGCATTTTATTTATTTATTAAATAAAACGACAGTAATAAACCCCAAGGTTGGTTTGATAAGAGAGGGTAGAGGTCACTTAATACTAAGTCCAATGGAGTGTAAAATTCACACAGGATAAGAGGCAAGTGTGCTGCTTGTGGTTTCCATGCAAAATTTGAACCCAAAAAAATCACTAGCTTGGGTGAAGCTTGAGGGTGCTCAGAGGCACCACCACCACAGGGCCCTCTTGTTAGAAGCCCAGTGAAATTATTATCTGAACACAGTGGAAAAAATGGCACAATGACAACAATTTCTGACAATAATTACTAAATAAATCCGGAGTAAGAAAAACAAGTAATATAACAGAATGACAAATTGCAATATAAAAGGAGGCACAAAGAAACTTGGACACATCATTTGGGGGTGGACTAATTGTCTCAGTAGTGCTTTAGGTAGGAGTTAAAAATGGTGGGAGAAAAGGAGAGGTCCAGGGAATTAAATATTGTGAGGATTTTGTAGAATGGAGAATGCGAGGGTAAATTCCCATCTGAAAAGGGCGTCAAAGAAAAAATGGTGGCAAGCTCTCATTATTGGGCATCAATATGGAGACTTATAAAGGAGAGAAGGTTTTCATTACATTAGAACTGTAGCTGGAAGGGAATTCTTAATGGTAAGGAGTGACAGTTACTACAGAGGGGCTATCCTCTGGAAGATTCAAATTCTGCAACAAACTGGAATCTGGATGAAACTTGGGTAAACTAAAATTACACTTAAGGTTGACCATTCTTTGGACCAAATGAAAATTTCCAACCACCTCCACAAAGAAGGCAGATATTCAACACTGGCCTCTATCAAATGGCATTCCATTCACCTGCGACCAGACAAGAAATGGATTGACGAGATAAGCCAAGGGTGACAAAAAATATGATCTAGATAGAAAGGCAGCTGCTGAAGGCGATACAGTTGTGTGATTACAACCAGCATGACCCAATTGTGCTTGTCTGGTTGCAGGTGAGGAGAGGTTTTGGCGAAAGAAACACAACATTCAGGTTGGCACTAAGACAGTAACTCATTGGATAAGGACCATTATTCATAAACCATCTCCAATTTATCCATACGCCACATACATGGAAGAGATCGATTGAATTGTGTTCTTTGTTCCAGGCACTTGACAAAATCTCAGAAGAGGATGGGTAACATATGCCCAACATGTAGAAAAACTTAAAAAGGAGGATTTTGACAAGAAGAGCACGAGACAAGATCATGGATACAATAATTGTACATTTTAGGGAAAGTGACATTGATGATGAGGAAGAAGACAATGCTCCTACCCTAGCAAGTCCCTAAGACAATATATAGAAATATTTACTGATGTTATCACATTATAAAACATGACTATATTTTATTTCATTAAGGATTTTTTCAATTAAGAAGATGAAGTTGTCATTTCCACACTAATATCAGAAGCTTTTATTAGTGATTTTTGTAAGTACATTCCACTAGTTTAGCAAGATGATGATGGCATTTGATGCATGGTTTAGCAAGTTTTTTTAGATGGGTTTTGCAGCCACACCCTCGCCTTCCTCCAGCCCTCTTCCCCCACTTTCTTTCCTATCCTATCAATAAAAATAGTTGTAGGATGAGTCATGAGGATCCATACTTTGATCGAAGACCCTTGTGCCCAACCTGGATGGTGTAGAGGTTTCACTCTCCCTGGGGGAAGTGCATTAGGCAACCACTATTTCAAGTCCCCTCCACCACAGGGACCTCCCCACCGAAACTAGTGAAAATGCTCGGACCACCATGAAACCATACAAAGCTCGGTCACAAAGATATTTAAATTCTAGTATAGGAAAAAAGTGGTAGCCTGCAATATTATGTATCTTAAAAAATAAACCAATGTATGCAGCATATGAAACTTAGCGAAACTAAAAAGTTATTTTTGATGAAAAAGTCATGCAATCACCTCAAAAACAAAGGGAGTTATTATTTCATTTGTGTTGTTGGATTTCTCACCCACCCTGAAATTTTGGACACAAAGCTCTTTCAAGTAGACTTCGTGACCTTTAATGCTCACCAAAGGAATATTCCATGCAGGAAATTCGTCTTGATTAAACAGTTATTATAATTGTTTTATGAGTAAAATAGGATTCAGAGGATAAAACATAGCTGAGACAACACAAATGGCCATCATCATCTTTTGAACTCTATAGAGAAGCAGAGAAAAAATGCAACTTAGATGCAGGGCTTGATGGTCAAAATGAAGTCTAAAAATTGAACATAAAATTAAGTTTTAAGAGAAAATGATTTTAATACTCTTTTGATTGGTGGCAAGCATCTTAAGAACCCTAGAATTTGGCCAGACGCAGGTTAGTAAAAATGGCATTTTGAGTTTTTCTGAAATCCCTATAGGGAAGGAGTCATGAATGCACAAAGTACGTGACACCTCAGCATAAAAGATCTGAGAAGAAGGGGTGATGGTAGGAACTCACTCAGCCATTGAATTTCCTAGAGTGAGCCAGTGTTCAAGTTAAGCAGTGTTAAACAGTGCTGAGGAGTTTTCTTCCTATTGACTCTTTGCAATTGTCATGCACTTATTAAGAGGTGGACACAAGGGGAGAATTAGAAAAGCCATACAAGGCAAATACCAGGTCTCTGATGTTTTCATGCATTTTAACTAATCTCTTGATGTTATTGTATCCTGCAAAGAAACTACATAATTCATTGGATCCTCACAATAAACAATTTACAGGGTAAGGAAAGAAGGACCTTATGTTGCTTAGTAACTACATCAAAAACTTTTTAAAATTAGCCAGCCATACAAAAACACGAGATGTTTGGTTTACAATGATTTTGTCAGACCAGAAGTTAAAATGAAAATGTGCAAAATTAAGCTATCCCTAAGCTCTGTAAACATGGGCGAATTCTTATGCAATTTCAAAATGACAACATTTTATAGTCTCCTGATATCAGGTTTACAAGAACAAAGAGGCAGGCTAAGTGTAGTAATTGAAAAAGATGATGCAATTGGTTTCACATTTATCAAAGGCAACTTAAAAAGTAATGAAGAGAACAAAAGACAATATTATCTACTGGCAAGACAAGGATTGAAGCTGGTCAAGCAGTGAACATTGTATGGTGTGGATAAGGAATTAAACACCACATCAGGCTTGAATACTGGACTAAAATACCCCACTCCCCTCAGAGGTCATTCCACCATAGTTCACGCTGCTGTGGAAAATGAATTTGCTGAAGTGGCAATCTGCTTCTTCATACAATGGATGAGGATGATGGAGCGGTCGAGTATCATGGCAGCTGATTTAAATACAATCCCTTCCTAAAATTCCCAAATATTCATTAATAATGCCTTGTACCATTCCATGAAAGGAGAGGCCTTGCCAATGACAAGTTGGAAGAAATCAGGAAAGTGACTGATAAGCAAAAATATGGACTTCAATGGAAATTCCTTGAAAAGAGGTTTTTTATTTTCACAGTATGGAAATCATTCATTGAACTAGTAAAAGTCATGGCTGCTCTGTACTTTTGACTCCCACCAGAACACTATGAGTTGTATCATATATAATCATATATAATAATAATTTGGGACCTGAGGGAAGTGAACTTGCATCCCCTTGCTTATGGAGTAAGTGGGGATGTTAACAAATCTGCAATGATAAAATTATGATTTTTTTAACATCAATGAATATTTACCCACTAGAATTAAATAAATAGCATTGTTGATGCTAACAAAAGAAGATTATGAACTGGGAAGAGACTTTTTCAATGCATTCTCTTCAGGGTACATCCCTCCACAAATAATTAAACCAGACATCTGGTACCAAGTACATATGTACTTATATTCCAGAACCTTGACAGTCATCCAGGGAAACTAGAAAGGCTGTTCATTAAAAGAAATAGGGCAAGCTGAAAATTTGTAGGATAAAATTGAAGAATTATTGAACTAATATTAACACCATCCTCACAGCACCTGTGTCAACAGATATGAGCTGCAGTCAAACACACCAGGTCACAAGGAAGGAGTTGAAAGCATAAAAGAATTGTTTAATGGCCAGGTATGATGCATGTTTTGATTTTTAAATTTTATAAATTCTTGCATAAAGCATTCCTTTTACAAAAAGCTTGATGACAAGTGAGTATATTCAATTGAATTAGCTGTTTAGCACACCAGAAAAATGTCTCATTTAATTTTTAAAGTTTATAATAATCTTTGGACTGGCTATTTTAACAGCCAATGAGTACTTTGAGGAACTAATTAAAGTTTAGGGCAATAGATCAGAAATACTCAGATAAATGTACAATCTGACAATATGCAAATAAGTTGCTCACAATCAGTCAAATATGGTGCATTGTTAGTAGTGACTGCCTGTGCTTCAGGGATGTGAGGAAAGGAGCATACGTTTGGCAACATTATCTAAGGCCCATACTGTCTTCTTACCGTGGAACTCTTTTTGGCTCATCATCCATGAAGAACATCCATATTTATTTTCAGTATAATGTTGAATTTTAACCTAGGAATTTCAACCCACTGCAATTTGGATTTTTAGACTACCATCTGTTCCTTTACAGTCATTAAGGTTGATGATTTTACTGACACCTCCATATCATTTTTCATCTCTTGCATGGAAGGAATATCATTCAGAGAAAACATTTAATTTATTAAAATTAACAATTCAGATTAATAAACTTAACTGAATATATAATTCTGACTGCTAATATGGAAGATTACCTCAATAATGGCATAAATGACTGCAATCAATCCAACTTCAGAGGACAATTCACTTTTCTACTTAGCAGGACTCCATCCACTATCACTATCCACCCTTCAAACAAAGACTATAGCATCTGGTAAGACTGGATCTGGTAAGTAGTGGATTGATGCCATACTGAATGAAACTCAATCGCACTTTTCCACAATTTAGTTAAATGTACTACGCGCTTCCACTAATGAAGCCATCATACCTGATAGCTTAGTTAGTGTCCAACCTTCACTCTCAAATCATTTAGCCCTTTCAGCCCTGCCAGCTGGGCAATCTATCAGCTCTCACTGGTTGTGCAAAAACTGCCACAAGCCGATTTATCACCCCATTTTGTTTACTTTGACATATGGCCATAGGGCTGACTAGGCCCACCAAATTATTTTCTTGCTATGCCACTGCCCTGGTTAATGGCTATCCCCAACCGATCAGAACCAATTTCCCTCCCATCGACAAACTTGATTTAATTGATCACATTTAATTTGGTATCAGTCTGTCACTTTAATCCCCTGAGCTGTTGTGAAATGCACCTGCTGTATAATGGGTGTTGTCAATGAGGGCAGTGCAGCAAAATCTTTATCCTTTCTGTCCTTGGTTCTCCTCGTTGCTATGCATATTCCTTGTCTGTATATGCTGCTCTAAGGAATATACTCACCCGCATTTTAGAGTTTAAAGAACATGCTGTCACAATTGTATTCTATCAGAGAGAGAGCACAAACTCTTCAAAAAAAAATTTAAGATTATGGACCAAAGGTGCCTCGCAGAAAAGAGATTTCTAAATATGTTGATCCTACAAAGGTTAATAGGGACAAACAAATACTTAATAATCAAACTACCATAATTGAGCCTTTTCTAAGTCAAATTTTTCACAACTCAAAAAAAATTCGACTGCCATTGGTGTTATTTACATTTTATTTGAAATCAAAGCCAATAATTCAAAATTTTCACTAAATCAAAGTGAATTTGTGCACACTAGGTCATGACCATTTCAACAAATGTGAGAAAATATGATGATCTTCTGCGGAAAATGACAAGGATAATTCACATTTTGCGGGCTCAAACACCATTGCCCTTTTTTCAATGCTTCCATTTTGGCAACAATGTAACAATTGGCCTTTGGGTGGAAACCAAAAATTTAGAATTGAAATTCTTATGGAACTACTCATCAAATTTCACTTGTTAAGAATTATGGTGAACCTTAGTGCTTTTATCATCAGCACAGACACAATAATTAACCCTTTGAACTCAGAATTCTCCAGGCGGTAGCCAAACATTCTACCCACAGGGTTACTATCGTGACAAGACAGCTAAGGCTAAATATCACCATTAGCTTAATAGTAATTATTAAATGAGAATATTCTTATCCATGAGCAAATGAGTATTCAAACAATCTTAGGTTTAACTGGAAAGCCCACCAACCAAGGCCATGATAAAGTTAAGTCTACTCTGATTCCCACTGGTTAATTTCAGTTATTTGACATAAAATTTAAAAGGGTTACCAATGGCATGGTGCTGTAGCAGAGGCTCCCACTGCTGACCAAAGGAGCTCCAGGTGAGAGGTTCCTTTGGACACCTCCAGCCAAATATAACCTGAGATTTTCTGCGATGCATACAAGAACTTTCCGTAAAACAGTAGATGCCAAAGAGGAAGAAACTGGCTACACTGAATGTTTGAATTTCATGTCATATAGTTTAACATATGGTTGACTGTATTCCCACAAATCGAACGGTTCTTCAGATGCAAATTTTGTTTTTTCCTCCATTTTTTAATGGCCACAGATTTTCATTAATATGATTTTTTAGGGATAACGGTAATAGGAAATGCTATTTGGGAATTTAACACCCTCATTAGGTACAGGAAAGATGAAAAAATGTCATCATACCACCAGCTGATATGAAATGTCTAATCTAATAAAACTACAAATCAAGGTTTTTCAGTATCTACAGAATTAAATTCAACGACGTGCCTAATTATTTAACATCATCCCATGATGGAGGGAATTAAAATACAGCAATAAAAGTAGTTCAGTCAATCAATATCAATAAGAAGTGCTAGGTGATTGTTTGAGAAAGTAAGAGTAGAAAGCAGAAGGATGGGGAGTCCAGTCTGATCTGTCAAGTATTAAAGTTTTGAGTAAGATAATTCCATGTGTGTGCACTGTAAGTTAAAGTTAAGAAAAGCTCAACAGGCACAAGTGCTAACTTGCTTTCAACACTGTACCAATTAGTGTACTTTCTTCTGTATCTTCAAGTATAATATGGCCTGAGTGAGAATCAAAAATAGGAAAACCATCAAGTTCAAAATTAAATTTACATTGAAAATTCATTGATAAAGAGGAATTTAAAAATATTTTGAAATGTGTTTGAATAAAAATATATATAGCAATTTGATTTAACACTTCTGATGGAAGACCGTAGAAGTTCTTGAGTGAATCGAATCAACTAGTTTAAACTAACTTTACCAATGTTGAATTCCTTACCCAGAAATATACTTCATTTGACAACTTTGAGTATATAATACTGAAATTAAAGATTAGATTATCTTTATAAAGCAAGCTATTTACCTAAACTTGAAGATGGCAATACCACACAGACATTTTTATTTTTTTATCTATTGCACGGAAATAAAATACCCATCTCTAACATAGATTTCAAATCTGTGGTCTTCAGGTTAGATGGTGAGAGCATAACAATGGAAGTAACCGAATTGGTGACACTCCTTTCATGATATATACTAAAAATATATACTCACTTCATGATATCATCAATATCCAGATGTCGTGCTCGCTTTGTCTCAAACTCTTCCTTGACAAGAATGGATTCGACATGTAATTTGATATCGAAATCTTCTGGGACCACCTGAAAGGCATATGAAGAGTATTATATTATACTATTCTCTATTTTTAAACTTAATCCTAAACAAACATTTATGCAATAGCACTGATAAGTAAACACAACTCTAGCTATGATTCGGAGTTCACTTTTGGGAATCAACAAAGGAAAATTGGATCCATTTGAGAGCTGAAGGGATTTCCATATGCCAACTGTAAAACCATATTATTTTATTTGAAGATACATAGGTATTGAATCCAATAATTACAAAACTAATAATGTTCTTGCTTTTCATATTTTAGCCTCACTGTTGGCTCATAAGTCATTTCGAAATGGCAAAGAGAAAGAAACTTTTATGGCAGAGAAAACGTTGGAAATGGTGAATTATGCAGTCATGATAATTGGTCAGCGTCTTGTTTCTTCAAAGCGGAAGAATCAAGCATTCAAAAGTGGTGGTCCCAAAAGAATTTTTTGAGTGCTCTATTTGCTGCAAAAAGGGCTCTAAGGAAATGAAAGGAGTTTGCTCAGAGTTGAAGCAAGAATTGAAGGAATGGATTTGTGCACAAAACAGTGATAACAGAATGTAATCAACTGTGTTGATTACATTCAAAGCAATAAAAATGGCTCATGAGAAAAGCATTGATTATTTTAAAGGCAATAATTGCTGCAGTTATCATTTTATGAAACACGATAGGTTGACAGGGATCATCAGGATCAATTACTTCTACTGGAAAAAAGTTACCTGAAGATTGGCAAGGGAACTAGTTCAATTTATTTAACGGGCAAGCAAAGAATGACAGTGAACCAAGACACAGGAAACATGGATAAGGTACCCAGAGTTTTGAAATTTTAACAAAGTTAACACTTGATATTACAGGCATCCATAGATATGCACAAATGGAGCTGAAAAATGTAGCTTTACGATTTTACCAACAGCGATGGCTGATGGAGAAAATCTTTCTCCAATGTTGATATTCAAACGAAAAATGATTCCCAAAGAGGAATTTATGAAAGACATAGTGGGGGTGCATCCAGAATACTGGATGAATTGCATTAGCTGAGAAAATGGTTAAATGAGGAGTGGAGGAAAGGAAGGGCTCATTTTTTTTCAAGCAAAAGCACTGCTAACATTGGATTCAACAAGACCACACATAGCAAGCGATACCAAAGAATTACTGAAAAAATATTCCAGGATTGAATTCACTCCCTGAGGTCTAACAATAAAACTGCAAAAAACTGGTCATCTTCATAAACAGATCATTTAATGTTTATAACGGAGGCAATGGATGATGGCAAAGTGGATGATAGAATATTTCCTTATCTTCATGAAATCAAAAAGGATGTAGTATGCTTCTTATGCTGAAATCTGTAAGTGGATTGTTGGTAGTGGGGCCGATCTTAATGTGCATAAAATGGTCCAGGGAATCACAAATTCATTCTTGCAATGCTGATGTGGATGAGGGAGATTATTCTGAACATCATTTCACGAAACCAATGCTTAATCCTATGACAATTTACCACACCTACTGCTCACAAACAAGGTGCAATATGGTATTAAATTGTGATAGTGAATCAGAAGATTTTGATGGTTTAGTTAGTTCATAAGGGACAGGAATATTTTTAAAGAACATGTGATATATTTTTTGGATGTTTTGTTTTGGAATTTAAAATACCCAATTGAAAATAAATATGGCATGGTAGTCTAGTGGGTAGAGCGCTGTAATACAAACCGAAGGGCCTGGTTCAATTCCGTGTGATGCCTCCTGGCACTTCCAGCTTCACCCAAGCTGTCCAACATTTCATGTACATGGTCACCCTGGGAAACCTCAGGCGGCAAAGGGAATAAGGAACTGCCTCCCCTACCATCATCATCAGTATTTCAATCCTAAGATTGGTTTACTGCAGCCCTCCAT